>OY757944.1:1392967-1607967 GCA_963585895.1 Sepioteuthis lessoniana
TACTTTGTCTAGATTTAATGCAGCCTCGTAACATAGGAGTATCTTTTGCATCGCTCAACTAAAAACAAGATGGCTACCCGAATTCCAACAGGTTATAGGCCCGGGACAGAAAAACCTTTTTCTGATGGCAATGAATCCAAGAATGAGTTGTATGGGAAGAAAAGTTCCTAGGATATCTTAGAATTCACCATTTACACCAAATTATACTCTTAACTATGATATATGTATTCGAGGGAAGATATCTAATGACAGAAATTAAGACTTTGGATTGCAAGGTAACAAAATTCCTTGCACTTTTACACTGTGATTTAGCAGGCCCCATTCAACCCTTAGCAAAAAATGGTTATAAATATGTAATTAAATTTATTGATGACTATTCTGGCCTTACAGTGTTATATTTCTTAACACACAAGTCCGACACTTTGCTCAATACAATAAAATATCTCACTGACATTGCCCGTTATGGCCATGTAAAATGTTTATAGACAAACACTGAAATGGAGTTCACTTCTGAAACTTTTCAACGGTTATTTGTACTTAATAGAATTAAACACCTCTACATTGTATATTTGCACATAATGATACGATAATGAAATTTTTTTGGATCACGCGTAGCATCGTCATTTATTTAGCTGTACATCAGCCCTGTGTGGACACTGCATCCAGTGTCCACACAGGGCTGATGTACATAAGTCCTTGTTGGTAGGCCTACACTGGTATGTCCATGTGCAGGAGTTCATAAGTGAATATTGCTTATGAAAACATGTCTTGTTTGTCAGATGGGAGGTAAGTGGCCTTACATCTGTTGCTTCCAGGATTTGTTCAAAAGAATGCTATGCACCGTTTTGAAATGGTTTTACTACACCCAGCTAAATAAATGACGATAATTGATATAAATAACAGAGATGCTTAAATAGGAGATTCAACAATACGAGTTGCACATCCAAAACCAAAAATTGTATAAATTCCCAGAAATTACATCACGTTCATATTCATTATTTGGAGTTCTACCAGCTTTTCTCTTGCATACCTGTCCCAGCATGCAATACCTAAGAATTTGAAAGGATTCTAAAGATATACCAGTCTGTTAAGATGGTCTGGGAAATATCCATTAAGTTCCTCAGTAATTAATTCTTTGAACATCTCACAGCTTTATAGCATCAATTTTGGGTCTAGAAATTCCATCACAGTACTCAGCATAATCAAAGTATAAGAATTAAGATTTCCTCTCTAGAAGCGAAATAGCATTTTCCTTGAAAGAGGAAACATTTTTTTCTTATACCTGATAATGAGGTGTGAAGAACTGATTGGCTGGAACATTCTGTTAACAACTCCAAAAATTTTCAAATGAGATTCAAATTTTCTAATTTGTTTTTGCCTTCAGGTTTCTTAATTTATTAATGAGATATCTGAGGTTGGTTGTAATCAAAAAAGATTATGTTTAAATGAAAATGTTAACAGAAGGAACACATGCATAGGATATCACTCCTAAGTAAAAAAAAAAATTGTTTAATATAATTAATATAATGCTACTTTTCTTCAAAATCTACAATTGTGGGATTTTATTTAATGTATAACATTAGGTATTTCTTGTAATCAAAAACAAAATTGTGTGTGAGTATATATTAAATATATGGATTGTTCAAAAAGTTCTAAGCCTCACGTGAAAGAAGAACCCTAGCTGAACATTTTTAACTGAGACCTCAGGGATGAGCAAGTTGACCGCAAGGTGAGTCCTGAGAATACTCACATCAGAATAGAAGCTGAAAAGGGTGGATATCTCCAGGAAACCCTTGACTCGGCAACTCCTTCTAGATGAGGCTTAGAACTTTTTGAACGACTAATAATATAAGGAGGGAGTACTTATTTTGGAGAGTAGAGTGCCAGTCAATGGCCCAGGAGACCACAATTCAATCCCGTGTTGAGTCATACAAAAAAAAAGAAAGAAAAAAAAGAAAGAAAAAAAAAAAAAAAGCACTTGATGCCACCTTGCATAACATTCAGCATTATAAGGTATGGATCAAGGGTAAAGTGAAGCAATCCAGTAAAAGGAGTAGCACCCTCCCCCTTTGAGTTGCCCTCAACTATGGTCGCCAACTTTACTTTTATTTAGTGCAGGACCTATCTATTCTATCTCATAGTCCTCATCAGTTGAAAAATGCTTTCATAAATTTTTGCTCATGTAGCCCAAAAATCATTACACAAAGGAACTGACTAAATCTCTTGGGTTTATAACATGGGGGGGGGGGAATTAAAAAAAAGAAAAAGAAAAAAAAAGATAAATAAAAATAAATAAATAAATAAGAACAGCAACATATATCTCGTATTCAATTAAGTTTGCCCTAAAAATATATAAACACACACACATTATATATATATATATATATATATATATATATATATATATATATATATATATAGTCTACCGGACATTGGCCTAGGGGTTAGAGTATTCGCCAATGGCCCGGGAGACCTGGGTTCAATCCCAGGTCGAGTCATACCAAAGACTCAAAAAATGGTACTTGATGCTTCCTTGCTTAGCACTCAGCATTATAAGGTACGGATCAAGGGTAAAGTAGAGCAATCCAGGAAAGGAGTAGCGCCCTCCCCTACACATTGGTGTAGTAGCTATCGAAAAGGGAGCCTTCGGGTTACCCTCGACTATGGTCGCCAACTTTACTTACATATATATATATATATATATATATATATATATATATATATATATATATATATTTTTGCTTGCTACTTCGTTTTAAAGAAAATAGCATCCAAATGTTTCTCTTCACATACTATAACTCTCCTGAACAGTCACTCTAAAGTTTTGCAATACTCACTTAGTCATTATTCCTCGTATTGCTGTGATTTTATGATGAGTAAAATCTGGTTGTCAGTTGTTTGCGGCCTGCATTTAAATTCTCCCTTGAGGATGTAATCACGAGGGTAGTGATTTGATGAGCAAGCCAACCATGGGATGTTGCCACATAAGATGAGACAACCTGGAAAAACGCATGATGTTTACCATATCATGTCATGATAGCAACTAAGATGGCATGGTTGCTACTGTTCAAAAGACATAACTCTCCTACCTACTCATCACTATTGGCGCCTATGCCATTTTAAATTTGAGAGATCATTCTACCATACCCTGTGGATATATACATAACATCTCATTTATAGACAATACATTCTTTGAAAATTTAAAGAAAATAAAAATTTTATCCTCAAAATGTTTTAATTAAAACACTTTATCTGATTTTAAAATAAACAAATTTTTAAAAAAGTCAGTGTAACTTTATTTATGGATTTAGAAACTGAAATTTTTAATTTCTAAAAGTAAATTGAACATGCTATCAGTGAAAAAAAAAATCATAACCGTCTTTTCTTATTTGTTGCTAGACTAATTTAATAGTTGGCAATGACCTAAAATGAAATAAAAAGAAATCTGTGTTGAAATTATTTTGGCTTTTTTGTTTAATGATATATCAAGTATTGTAGGCTAGTCAAAGTCACGCTTGTAGAAGTGCAATAAAATAGCTTCTGAAGGTGCTCGGAACATTTAAACTTCAAATTGATTAGGAAGACCTAATTTGTCCAGAATGCAAATAAAATTGGCATCTGCAGAAGCTCCCACCCAATTCAAAATGTAGAGAGGGACTTTTTGAAAGAAAATTAATAAAACAGGAATTATTTGTATAGAAAGCAAATAAAACATTTTTGTTGAACAAATCTGCTTTTGTATATCACTTTTTATCCTGGACCACACCAGGTTCTAATTGTTTTTGGATATAAAAAAAAAAAAAAGTTTGTAGTTTTATTAACCCACTCCCCCCAAAAAACTATAAACTTTTAAGTACTATATATACTTGTGTAATAAACAACCCCTAATTTTTAGCCACAAAAAGGTGTTATTATATTACATAATAAACGACCCCCAATTTTTGTCTATGTTAGTGTACAAAAATATTTCTTCAATATCCTATGACAAAGTGAAAACATTCAAACACTTATTTATACTTTCAAAACTTCTATAACAGAATCAAAATCAATGCAATACCATAAATAAACAATATAGTCTTAACCTTGTTGAGTTTGTTTAAATATTTCAAACGTACTAAAACATGCACCATTGATACACGATAGCATTGATAAGTTTTTACACAACTTGTTTACTTTTTATACCATTAGTACATATATATGCACAGGTACTATAAATACAAAACAATGTCAAGTGGGGAGTCCCTGGGGCGTATGATAAAAGTGTTGGACTACAAAATTATAATATGAAAGTTCAAACTCCACTGTGTATGTGGAGTTTGTGTAACATAATGGCCGAAGGATTTCCTTTTATATATCTTGCCTTTGGGTTTAGTTAGGTGCAAACTTGAGCACAGGTGTTGACGTGCGCGCAGGGAGGATGTGTTGTTCACCGATGTCAAAATAAAAATCCCAGATAGAAAGGTTGACCAGTAGATGTAAATGACAGCATGCACCGGAAGCATGTGCGGAGGATTTTGAAAAAAGTCAGTTTAGTTGATTCTTGCGGTCCGAAGAAGAAGGGTAACTTTCGCTAGCTCGCGGGTGCCACACGTGTGGGGGGTGGGGTGGGGTGGAAAAGCCAGCATAGAAAGATTGTGCCTCTCTCCTTATGTCGAAAAACCTTTTAACTCAAAGGTAATAAAAAGTTTTGTACCTGAACTAAGAAGTCGTAAGTGTTTTTCGTGTTTCGGGATTCCTATGTTCTATGTATATATGTTATGAACATTCTATGTACATTTCACATATCCATGTATGGGTATGTTACATTTGAACTTTCATACTATAATTTATTATGTTCATTTTTGAACTAATGCCCCTTGGGGAAATGTACAAACCCCCTTATCCTTCTAGTTATGCATTAAATAGTACTATTACTTTAACTATGCGCAAACAAATGACTGATGTTGAATTGTAAGTATTACATAGCAAATACTTGAAACCCTTTGTGTGCAAACAAAGGATTAATATTAAATGGTTTAAAGTATTCCTAACATGAATAATTCTAATTAACTGTATGAAAACAAAGGAACCTTGGTTTGTTTAAAATGTTTATGAATCATACAACTAATATATATGTTATGTATAAACAGGATTTGGCATTAAATAACCTACAAGGGTTTAGATGCCGTAAAACACAACCAACCAGTGTTAAGTAAAAACTTTATCATCTTAACTAATAACCTTTGTTTAGGTGCTGGCAATGCAGAACATTTTACATCAAAGTTACAGCAAATTTTAACCGAGAAACAAGGCAAAGTTGAGGTTTCAAAAACATCTTTTAATAAAAGACCCTTTGTTTTTGAGGTAAAAAATTGGTCTTAAAAAGTTCTTCATTACACAAGTATATATGGTAATATTATTTCAGCTTGTTCATTGATTAATTTTCCTTAATTAATGGTATCTACAAGAGGATTCATATGTCTGATGACTATAGAATGACGTTAAAGTGAGACCTGGAAACAAGATAAGCCTCAATGTCATTAAAAACATCTTGTATAACAAATGACTCCTTGTTTTTGAAGTAAAAAAATTGGTCTTAAAAAAAAAAAAAAAATCTTTCATTACACAAGTCTATGATCTATGTTTGGACATACTGAAAAGTTTACTTTGAACCTTATTTTCAACAAATGGCATCCAAGTTTTTGTTTTTTTCCAAGAATAAATAAGTCGCTGACAATTAAGCAATTTTTAACAATGCCAATGGCTTTAATTAGACTAACTGAATGGTTGACTGGTTGATTTTAATGGCATATCAATCAGTCAGGGGTCATTTTATGCCTGGAGGTCAGGGAATTGCCTACATGTTTAATTTAGATTTTTAAGAAGAAAAAAAAAAAGAAAAAAAGAAAAAAAGTGAAATCCAGGTGCATAGCCAGTGGGGTTGCAAGTGTGCATGCGTGCAAGCATTCATTAAGTCCACAGGACTTCAAGTAAGAGAGGGGAAAGTAAAAATGGTTTGTTATAAAAATTAGCACAAATTATATTTAGTAGAGAGGATCTACCAAGTCATGCCAATTCAATGCAACAACATATATATATATATATATATATATATATATATATATATATATATATACACACACACACACACACACATGCAAATTTCATTAAACATAATAGACAGTTTATGCCTACATATTTTCTTCTGGATCCGTTCGAATTGCCGTATTACTTTTATCGTATTTGGGGAGGGGTTGATTTAGGTATTGTCCATAGTTGTATGTATCCCTAGTACTTTCTGCCCGACTTTGGGCCATCATCAGGGGAGAATCTATTACAAAAGTGATGTAACTTTTGTTTTAGCAAATTACTACTGTGTAAGGACGTCTTTGCTGTTGGAGATTATGGTGTTTGCTTTTAAATGTTATTCTGTAAATAGTGCCAGTAGCTAAAGACATTTAAGTACATTAGCACCGGTTTGAAAATTAATTCTATTAAGTGCTGGTTGCAGGTTTCTAATATATAGTGCTTCGAGAATCTGAAGTTTTTGTTTATTATACGATAAAAGTAATACAGGAATTTGAACGGATCCAGAAGAAAATATGTAGGCATAAAATGTCTATTATGTTTAATGAAATTTGCATTAACGAAGAAATGCTGCCTAAATATATATATATATATAATGTATGTATGTATGTATGTCACCCACAGAGAGACTGTTTCATTGTATCACAACTCTTCAGTGTGGCTAGACACGTAAGACGCTTGAAGTTGGGATCAAAACCCACCCAACTTTACATTCAACTTAGTATCAGACCGCTCGACCAACAAACATACTACGTCAGCGAGGGAATTATGAGATATTAAGTAGTAGCGTTCGTTTGTTTACATTTTATACCTTACCAGATACCAGAGTGCTCAATTTGTTCGAAGAGCTTTGCATTATGCGAGCGGCAGCTGTGAAGTGCATTAAGTGCAATGACAATTGTCATAGAAAATGGAATTGGAGACCAGAGTTCAAATCTTGGATGAGGCTATTTCCATTTTAGTTCATTCTAATATCCTTTGGAAAGGCACCAACCCATCTGTTCTACCACACATCAGCTATAGATTAATAGTAGGGCTGAGTTCTTTAAGCCTTGGTTAGGAAACCAGTCTAAGAGAATGAAAACTTTGAATTCAAACCAGCTTTATTCTATTTAAAGGTTGGCCTTGTATGTGGGTGTATAAATATATAGTACAAATGGGTTTAGTGTGTAGAGTGTTTGCCAGTGGCCAGGGAGAACGGGGTCCAATCCCAGGTTGAGTCATACCAAAGATTAAAATATTATATATATATATATATATATATATATAAAAACAATATACGAGGATCATTAAATAAGTTTCCAGACTTTTTTTGTATGGGCACTTTTATTGAGTACACACATGAAACTCGAGTCCCCTATGAAGTAATCTCCTCCTGCTGCAATGCACTTGTTATACCGTTTCAACAACTTCTGAAAGGCCCCATGGAAGTCCTCTTGTATGAGCGTGTCAATGACTTTCGTCACAGCCTCTTTCATCTTCTCAATTGTCTCATAACGACAGCCTCTGAGCTTAGGGAATAACTAAAAGTCATAGGGAGCAAGGTCTGAACTATAGGGAGGGTGAGGAATTGTCTTGATGCCCATCTTGGTCAAATAGTCTGTGACAAGGATGGAGTTGTAGACTGGTGCATTGTCCTGGTGGAAATGCCACTGATCCGATTTGAAGAGTGCTGGCCTCTTCTGATGGAATTTCTTCCTGAACTCCCTTAAAACCTCAACATAGTAATCCTAACCCTAACCCTTTGGCCAATCAACTCTGGTGTTCTGACTTCCTTACTCCTCCCACACCTCTCATCATCCCTCACAGACTCCCTGCCTTCCTTGAATCTCTTATGCCACTGAAAAACTGATGTTTGATTCATGCAAGAAGGTCCAAAAGCAGTCTGAAGCATTCCATATGTTTCTGTGGCATTTTTTCCAAGCTTAAAACAGAATTTTATTGCATATCGTTCTTCTAAAGTGTCTTCACGTCCAGATTGCATTTTTAAAATTCACCAGCTGTGACAATCAGGCTTTAGTAGGTTGTATTCCAATTGCTGCTGTAGCTGTTCATTTGAACTTGAAATCATAAAAATTGGTCAGTCATCTCATAAGATGTATAGCAATAACATAGTGAATTTTCAAGAGTCTATGACAATTTTAAATGCCTGTACAAAAAAGTTTGGAAACTTATTGAATGCACCACGTACATGTGAGGGGGGGTGGTGAATTTCTCTGTACTCGATACTGAATATACAGTATAAAATTTTTATTTAACCATTAATTTAAAAAAAAATAACAATGTTGTAGACTTTTGTACATGTAATACACTTACATGGCCACTTATTTTAAGACGAGGGGGAGCGGAATTGCATAATGAATTAAAATTTTCATTAATCAATCCATCAGAATTTTTGAATTGTCACTTAAAAGGACAAAAAAAGTAGACACTGATGAAGACCTCTCGAAACTTTAGTAACATCTACATATTTAGATGGGGAGTGAGAGAGAAAGAACTGGACAGAGAGAAAAATAGTAGGGAGAGGGAGAGAAAAATTAGGAGAGAGAGAGAGAGAGAGAGAGAGATGCTTCAAGTAGACAGCAACGAAGAATGATCTAGAACTATGGTTAAGGTTGCTGTTTAGCTGTCAATGTACGTCATACCAAAATGGTGGGTTTGCCATCTTTTTTTTTTTTTTTTTTTCCTCTCTTCTATAACAGCAACCATGATGATGAAGCAGCACTACCATTGATATTAATGGTGGTAGCAACAGAAATGGTAAAGGGTGATGCCAGACAATGACAGCAACCTATTTGCATCCTCACAGCAACACAGAAATTACATTCTTTTCTACAAACAGATAACTAAAGTACAACGTAAATCTCAATGGAAGATTATAATACAACAGCCCATCACACACAGCCTATCAGCATATTACAAACAAATATCTTCTCTACAATTCACCACCAATGGCTTTCTTGTCCGTCTGTGTGTAGAACTCAAATTATATTGAAAACTAAAGCAAACAAATTTTCTGGGGTTACCAATGGGACTGCAGATCATGTTTTTAGTATATCAATTTTTGAAAATTTGAGAGAGAGAGAGAGAGAGAGAATATGATTAAAATCCATGTAATGTAGATGTTATTTTTTAAATTAGGAAGTACAGACTGGGTTCTTTAATCTTGGTATGGCAACCAGTCTAAGAGAAAGAAAACTAAATACAAATCAGTTGTCCTTCATGTTTTTAGCATATCAGTTTTTGAAAATTTCCAAATTTTGTGAATTTTTTATTTTTTAGCCAGGGGTTTAATTCATTAAGTAAATATGTTAAAATGGATCCTTATTTTGTGTCCATTATGTTCAACCAAATATTTATTTGTTTGTTTAATTATTCATGGAGGAGCTTGTCACGTAGTAGCTATTGTCGTAGGATGTGGACTCAGCTGTAAATACTAAACAGAGTTATTTACATTTCATATCACTTTAATACAGCTGGGAAAGATATGAATCCAATTATTCTCCATTCAGCTATGAGTAAATAATAGGTCAGATAGGGCTCTTTAATCTTGGTAGGGTAACTGGTCTAGAAAAATTCTGAATTCAAACCAGTTGTAAATTTGGAAAAGGATGGGATCTGCCAGGCTATTCCAGCCCAAGACGTTATATGAGTAGTTCCCTTACAACCAAACCAGATTACAAGATAAGGTTTTTTTTTTCTAAAAAATATTATTATTATCATTTATAACTGTATAAAGTAGACATAGAGGTGAAAATTTTCCAGCCAGAAATCAAAATTATGACCGTTTCCCCCAGGGAAATTTTCCTGATCACCAGAAAATCAAGACTTATATATATTTACCAACCCCTCCGTTCAGGCAGGATATGACACAAGGTCAATTTTTAAGCGGAGTTTAACAGGTTTGAATTCAGAGTTTTCCTTCTCCTAGACTAGTTGCCTAACCAAGGCTGAAGAGCCTAGTCTGTCCTACTATTTACCCATAGCTGGAGGGAGAATAATTGGATTCATACCTTTCCCAAGGGTATTAGTGCTATGTGAAAATGCAATCAGTCTCATCCAGGATTTGAACGTGTGTCCATTTCCTATGACGATAACCATTACACTACGGGCACTTATAACATATTTTTGAACACACATTTGTAGTACAAGCAATGATCACTAGAGGGCCAAAAATTTTGATCTTGCAAAGATATTAATTCATAATTCTTTACTCTTGGTTAAATTGGCAACAGAACTTGGCATTACTATGAGGCAAGTGGAAGATCATAAGTTGGTTAGGCATCGACCAATATTTTTGTACTAGTTGCATTTGAAACTTCCAAGGTTTTCAAAGATGGGTTGATTGATTTTAATGGCATGTTAACTCATCTTGGGTTATTTTATGCCTAGAGATTAGAGAATCATGTTCATATTTACATTTTTTGTGTAGTTGTTTCTTAAGAGATTTTATGCACTCAGTTGTATGATTTCAAGTATTCCTATCTAATACCAATAATTACATTAGTTTCAAGTAAATATTTCTATTTAATAATAGTCAGTTGTTTGCATACAGTTAAAGGGTTTCAAGTAACTACTACTACTACTACTACTACTACTACTACTACTACTACTAACAGTAGTAGTTAGTAAACTATTATAGCTTCAAGTAACTATTCTTCATACAAATGATTTACAATTATATGGAATAAAGTATTCTTATGTAATACTATTAATTTTTTTTTAAACAGACCTATTTGACCCAGATACGACCACTCCAGGTCACAGTGGATATGCAAGTAATGGCAAGAAAAGTACTCCACACCACTTAGATCTCCAGAATTAGACACTCACGAGCAAATACAGTTTAGTGTCATACCAAGGAGCCCACTTGGGGGGAGGGGCTAGGGTCTTACCCTTCAGCAGAGCATACAGTCAGCATGTTCTAAGCACTATTGACAGGTCAAACTGCTGGTTAGAGGTTGACTAACCATTTCAAATGTTCCCTTGAGATTCTTTAGGGCAATACCTTTTTAATTTCAAGGATTGTGGCTTGGTGTGGTTTTATGGCATATCAACCATTGTAGGTTATTTAATGTCACATCCTCTTTATACATATATATCAAATACATATGATTTGGTTTGGTTGGCTTTTATGGCATATCACCATTGTAGGTTATTTAATGCCAAATACTCTTTATACATATATATCAAATATATATGATTTGGTTTGGTTTGGTTTGGTTTTATGGCATATCAACCATTGTAGGTTATTTAATGCCACATCCTCTTTATACATATATATCAAATACATATGATTTGTAAACATTTAATTGATAACATTTTTAAATGGGTCTAAGCTCATTCTTTTGCACACAGTTAAATGGTTCCAAATATTGCTATGCATCACTAACAATTCAATTACATATCAGTCATTTGTTTACACAGTTAAATGATCAAACAGTTCTATTTCTAATAATTCAATTTAGCATCAGTCATTTGTGTGCATTCAGTTTAAATCTCAAACAGTTCTAATTTGACCCATAGATAAGATCCTATCAGGTACCACCACTCTGGGCCAGAGTGGACCTGGGAGTGATAGCAATGAAGGGGTACTCTGCATTCCCCAAAGCTCCAGTATTACAGGAGCCTCGCCATCAGATGGTTTAGTGTCATATGCAGGACACTCATTGAGTGGGGTGGGAGGTTTACTCCTCTGCCGAGATGCAATCAATATATTCTACAGCCCCAGCCGACTGAGCTGGATTGTTTAGGGTCATATTCAGGACTCTCGATGGGGGCAGTCTTACCCCTCTTCAGAGATGCAGCCAGTGTAATCTACAGACCCCACCCTCTCAAGTGACTGGGCTGGATTGTGGATTGGAAATGATTGTCTTGCCTTCTATCTATTGCTTAGCAAACACAGTTCAATAAAAAGAGTCAGGGATATGATTACAATTCATTAATGTAATTCACTATCCTGCTCTGTGGGGTGGGCTTTCAACTAACTAACCTTGGTCTCTTTACTATCTAAAATTTTATTTATAAATTTCTATCAATTAAAGTCAATGCTGACTGTGAGGATAAACCTGCCAAGCTAAAGAGGATAAATGCTAAATGTCACTAATTCATAAAGTCCAGGTTAAAAGCACGGTAAGGATAATCCAAAGTCAAACTTTTTTTACATCTTATTTTTTTCGAAGCAGGTATCATTGTGGGGAAAAAAAGAAAAAAAAAAAAAGAAGATATTTATTTAAGAAATCAAATTTTAATTTGTCAAAACTTTTCTTGTTCCTAATGATAGTTGCATCAGAAAAATGTCTAAGTTTGGCTTTGGCTTACCTTTACAAAAACCAAGGAGGTGCCCATGGTGTAGTCGTTATCGTCGTAGGAAATGGACACGGCGACACGAGTTCAGATCCTGGACGAGACTGATTGCATTTCACATAGCACTAATATCCTTGGGAAAGGTATGAATCCAATTATTCTCCCTCCAGCTATGGGTAAATAGGACAGACTAGGTTCTTCAGCCTTGGTTAGGCAACTAGTCTAGGAGAAGGAAAACTCTGAATTCAAACCTGTTAAACTCCGCTTAAAAATTGACCTTGTGTCATATCCTGCCCGAGCGGAGGGGTTGGTAAATAGTACCTTTACAAAAACCAAGTTTTTCTTTTTCTTTGTAAGTGTATTATTTCATTTTTCTTTTTTAATTATCTCCCTTTTTTCTCTCTCTCAATCTATTCAACCATTTCTTTTCATTCTTATATTGACCTTTATTCTCATCTTTCATTTTTAGTTTGTTTTTTTTTCTTTTCTCGTCTTCCATTATTTTTTTTCCTTCTCTCACTCTCCATTTCCCCCAATATTCTTCCTCTATTTTTCTCTCTCCTATTTCTTTACTATAGTCCTTGTTTTCAATCTTTTTCATACTTTTCAACATTTAATCTTTGTGAGGCAACCAACCTAAGAGAAAGAAAACTCAGAATCTAAATTAAACTTTGCCAGCAACTTAATATTTTAGCATAAATTTCAAGACTAAAAAATTTATCTTATAACTTTTAAACTATTCAACAATGATCATTCAAATAAAGAGGAATTGTTTTTAATAAAAAAGCAAAATACATTGTTCTTTTCAGAATTTTTTCCCCATGAAATGTAAAATCTGCATTGTTTGGAATTGGTTTATAACAAAAATTATTTTCATCTTGCAAAAATGTTTTTTCTGAGGCTCTCCAAAATGGTAGCAACTTGAACAGAGGTCTGTCATCATATTTTTGCTGGTGGAGAAATCATGTGAAATCTACAGCACAAACTGTTACATGTGGAAAAGTATATTTTAGTAATAAAAGAAAAAAGAAAAAAAATGTTTACAAATCGGCTATGGGCTTGAATTAAAAAGACAGTTGATGAAATAGAGACACTCTTGAGTAAAGAAAAAGTTTCAGTAAAAAAGGTCATGCTGACAGTCTTCTGGGACATAAAAGAATCCATCACTATTGATTTTCTTAAAAAAGGGGCAACTTTAAAACAGTGCTTCCTATTGCCAACTTCTAAGGCAAAATTCCCCTTATATATTAAATAATCATTGCACGCACACACACACACACACTTCTATCTATTTAACAAAACTTATCAACTTATCCTCAAACATCTACAATCAATACCTGCGCTTCAGATTCTATTCAAATACTAGGTCATCTCTATGTAGTCATCAGACTATCTTAATCTTTTAATTATCTACCTGCATCAACACAATAATAATAACCAGTTACCTTACCCTTGAAGTTATTATTTACACCAATCTACCAACTAGACACACGTACATTATATATATATATATATATATATATATATATATATTAAACACACACTGACAATATACAAGTTCATTTGATATAAACATTGTATAATTTGTTGAGTCATAGCTTCTCACTACAAAAGAAACAAGTAACCTTTTTCATCACTCATCTTGTGGTGGTTAGTCACATAGTAAAGAAATTTGTAATAACTAGCAGTGTAGAAAATTATAAACAACATTTCAAAAAGGTGTATAAAATTGACTATTTCCCACCTCCATATAGAAAGGTGAGGGTGGAAGTAGAAATCAAAAGCAGAATTTACTAACCAATTTATTCAAATAAAAATAAACTAGGTTAACAATTACTATATATATATATATATATATATATATAAAAAGAGAGAGAGAGAGAGGCCTAATGAGTAGACTGTTTGCCAATGGTCCGGGACACCAGGGTTCAACCCCAGGTTGAGTCATACCAAAGACTCAAAAAAAATGGTACTTGATGCCACCTTGCTTTGTTATATAATAGCCGAGGGATTTCGGTTCATGCCTTTGAATTTAGTTAGGCTGAGAACCTTTCGGCTCAGCACATGGGTTAGTTAGGTGCAACATTGAGGCAGGTGTTAACGCGGGCAGATAGAGGTGTCACTCAGATGTCATAATAGTCCGAGATGAGACGTGATGATAGGGTGCGGGTGACATCACGCACCGGAAGTGCGCGGAGGTTTGTGTGAGATTTGAAGAAAGTAAGAGTTGAGAATTAGACGCCAAACGAGAAGGATCGACTTTTGGAGCTCGCAGATGTGAGGCAAACTTGCGCCCTATGGGGGGCCAAACGAATAAGACAGAATAGAAGATTGCGTCTTTCCTCCTTACGTCGAAACCTTTAACTCAAAGTTAATAAAAAGGTTTCGTACCTGAACAAGAAGTCATTACGTGTTTCGAATATTGAGATTCCTATGTTCTATAGTAATGAACATTCAATGTCTATTTCACCCATTTTGCACATGGCTATATTCGTGTATATGGCTATGTAACAGCTTAACACTCAGCATTATAAGGTAAGGATCAAGGGTAAAGTGGAGCAATTCAGGGAAAGGTGTAGTGCCCTCCTCTACACCTTGGTGTAGTAACTATCGAAAAGGGAGCCTTCAGGTCACCCTCAACTATGGTCACCAACTTTTATTTGTAATTGCCTTAAAAATTAGAAACCACTGATTTTATTACTATGGTGAGATAAAACCTTTGCAATATTTTGGTATTACATGAGGCACAATTTGGCAGCTCTGGATGGTTTTGCCAATTTTGTGAATGTGATGAACTACAGTGGACTGTGAGGTGCTGAACTCTCGTGATACTCTTTAAATGTTACTCCCCAGATTTGTTTCTATGACTTGGAGTATGGCCTCAAAATCCATGGTTTTTGGCCTACCTCACCTGATCATTAAGGCTCTTTGCTACCAGAGTAAAATTTCTTCAACTTTCTAGTTACTTTATTGTAATCAACTGTGCTTTTACTTATCACACAATTTTTTTTTGCTGCTCCCATAGTGTCATGGTCAAGTTTCAAAAAGTTCCTAAATTAGACAACATTGCCTATTCATCTGTGTGGCCTTCAAATCACATACCAGTTGAAGCAATGCCCAACAAGTCAGTGTACCAACTACCACGACACTACCAAAGCAAAAGTTCCCAAATTAGACTATATTGCTGCATGTTTATCTGTGCGGCTTTCAAATTGCACACCAGTTGAAGCAATGCAGAATGTGTTAGCGCACCAACTACAATGATAAGTAAGTAAAGTTGGCAACCTTAGTTGAGGGTGACCCAAAGGCCCCTTTTTCAATAAGTACCACACCGAGGGGTAGGGGAGGGCACTTCTCCATTCCCTGGATTGCTCCACATTACCCTTGATCCTTACCTTATAGTGCTTAGTGTTAATCAAGGTGGCATCAAGTTCCATTTTTTGAGTCTTTGGTATGAATCCACCTGGGATTGAACCCTGGTCTCCTGGACCATTGGTGAACACTTTACTCATTAGACCAATGGTTGGGTCAGGTCCAGACCATGATACTACCAAAGCATAAGTTGGTTAGGGCTGTAGATTGCATCTCTGTAGAGAGGTAAGATCCTGCCCAACAAGTGTCCTGGATATGACACAAATCCATCTGATGGTGAGGCTTTCGCTGAGAGGAATGTAGACTCCCTTCACTGCCATTACTTTTAACTCCACTCTGACTCAGAGTGATAGTACCTGTTAGGGTGCCATCACTCTGGGTCAAATAAAATTGTTTGACTATTTTAATGCAGGCAAACAAAATGACTTAAATTAAATTGTTAGGGTTACACAGCAATACTTTAAACCTGTGTGCAAACAAATGAGCTCTGGATTGTTTAAAATCTTACCAACAAACTATTTACTGTATATATATCCCATACACACAAACAGGATTTGGCATTAGATAACCTACAGGGGTTGACATGCCATAAAATCCAATCAATTAAGGAGACTACAAGCCACAACAGGTACTTTGCATGACAAAGTCATGTGATATATATGCTGTAAACTAACACATACTACCAAAATATTGCAAAACATTTGACACAGCCAAGTGTTATTGTAGCTGTGTTAGAATACATACGTATATATACTAAGATATATACACATACTTACATGGAGAATATTACATGAGCCCATAACCTTCATAGTCCGGTGTGGTTGGTCACCTTCATGCCCTTGGCGAAAGTATCCGGAGCTGCTGAATTGTGCCTAATGTACTACCAAAATATAGCAAAACTTTTAACTCACTCTTGTATATTTCTATACATGTCATTTTGATCACATGACTGTTAGGTTTAGTCTAAGCTGGTTTTAAATATGGATACTACAGTTTAACAGACTAGAGGTATTGATTTAGGGAATAAACTTGATACTACTTGTTCTTCAAGAGATATAATTTTGGGGGAACAAGGTTAGAACAGAACTTGAGCATAAACAATCAATATTGTTAAATAGTTACCTAGCTGATACTGTATGCATTCACCCAACCCTCCTCTCATGAGCAGGTGATAAAAGGTAATTTTTTTTAAAAGTAGAGTACAGCTGGTTTGAATTCAGTTTTCCTTCTTTTAGACCAGTTGCTGTTCCGAAGCTAAAGAGCCCAGTTTGCCCTACTATTTACACATAGCTCGGAGGAGAAAAACTAATTCATGCTTTTTCCAAGGATATTAGCCGGAAGTAAAATGCAAAAAGCCTAATCTAGTACTTGAATCTCACCCACTGAGTCCATATTTCCAGGTGCTGATACAACATAAGTAAACTGAAACCCTTATTAAAGGTTCTAAATAGAAATAATTTTATGAGGGGGAGAGAAATATGGCGGTGTGGGGGGCTGAGAGAGAAAAAAGAAAGCTGGGACAATAACATACATCCTTGCAATATTTTTACTGAGCTAGAAAACAGGTTGGTTAGGTTTTAGGGCACATCAACTCTTGTGGGTTATTTAAAGCAAAATCCTGTTCATACTTAATTGAATATATATGATTTGTAAACAAATGTACATACAGTACAGCAGAAATATGTCCCACATTTTAAACTGTCACCTGTGTGGTGCAATTAAACTTAAGGCAAGTGTCACTTAAGGCAACTGTCACCTGTGTGGTGCAATTAAACTTAAGGCAAGTGTCACTTAAGGCAAGTGTCACCTGTGTGGTGCAATTAAACTTAAGGCAAGTGTCACTTAAGGCAACTGTCACCTGTGTGGTGCAATTAAACTTAAGGCAACTGTCACCTGTGTGGTGCAATTAAACTTAAGGCAAGTGGCAATGGTAACTCAATCAAGCGAATGTCTTATTAATCTTTTTCAGATACATTCAGTTACAATCATGGCTTAGACCGGACATGTTTTAAGAGGTTGACAGAACGACCAAGAATCATGTCTCATGGTATTTCTGTTACTTTTTGGTGAATAGCATTCTTTAATTTTTCCTGGTGGCTTTCTTTTAATTGAAGAATCTGTGGTTCTGAAAAATCTTAACTAATAGCAGAATTGATTTTTTTATCCTGAACAGCATCATTCCATTGTAACGTGAAATGAGCACAAAAAGCACTCGTTAATAATTACAGATTAATCAGTTCAAAAAAAATGTTTCAATATCAAATACACTATGTACACCACTTCAAGTTGTAATTGTAACTAATTATACCTGTTAAAAAATAAATAGTAAGACGTTAGCTTGATGAAGTTACCATTAATACTTGCCTACCTTCACTTTCACTGTGAAGGTGAGAGTTTAAAATTTGGAGATATTTCTACTGCAACATACATACACAAGGTGCGAAGGGTAAATTGACATCTAAATAATGCAAAAATGAAACTAACACTGGCATCTCAATTTATCAGATATATTTACCAAAATCAAATACAAATATCTGGAAATATTATAGATCAAATTTATTTTTTAAAATAGCCATTAGCTTCAACCAGGGTTTCCAGATGACTTATGAATCACTTGTAAGCCTTTCTGAGGGACTCCTTGCCTAAATTAGTAAAATGCTGCCATTATCATTGCCTTCAGTTCATCTTTGGTGTTTCACAGAGTTTAACCGTGCTGCACACGTATTTAAGGGGATTACTATTTGGAGAGGTAGGCACTTAGGTGTTAGGAGTGATGTGGTCATGGTGCAGGATTCTGTTGCCTGATGTTGGGTCTTCCAACAGCCTCACTTTTGATCCAGGGCAGCACTAATTCCCCCAGGCATTTAATGTAAGCCTCCGTATTGAGCCTTAAGCTATGTGAGAAGATGAAAGAAGGCCTGAAATGTCACCATCGCTAGTGACCAACATGTGTGCAGGGTGTTTTGGCTTTCATCAATATGAATTGACACCAAAACACTGTGAAATCTTCATATTAAAGCTTCCAGTGTGAATACCAAGCAGTACAGCATGGCATTTTCAAATTTTTGGAAGCATGAATTGCACCATGGCGTTGCTTCAGGGACAATGCTAAACTGACCTTAGTTTACTGCACAGTAGACAAAATCTGAAACAAAGCGCATGTGCAAAATTAATAATTTGAAATGCCAACAATTTACCCATCGCACTGTGTGTGTGTGTATGTGTGTATATATATATATATATATATATATATATATATATATATTATATATATATATATATATAACATACATACATACACACACACAATTTCAGCTCCATTCATCAGACCATGTTTAATCCTGTAATTCTTTCCAGGTGCAATGGATTTAGAAATCTTATTTTGGTGGATTTTATTAACTGTTACTCTACTAAGAAGGAATTACTAGAAGGAATTTTATTTTCAAAATCCATGTGATGGTAATATTACGACTTTTAGAGTTCTAAATGTAGTGTGTGAAAATTTATTCAAGTTTGTGTCTACCCAATCTTTTCACTCCAGACAAGATGTGACACAAGATCAATTTTTTAGGCAGAGTAAAGCTAACTTGAATTAAGAGTTTTCTCTTTTAAACAGTTTGTCTAACTAAGACTCAAAAACCCCAGTCTGCCCTACTATTTTCCCTATAACTTGAGGGATAACAGATAGGCTCAACACTTCCCAAGCACCAAGTGAAACTTGAGCAGCCTTGTACAGGATTTGAACTTGGGTTTCGAATTCCATTTCCTACTTCAATAACTATTATGTTAAGTGCATTTTTAGTATCTCTACAAGTGTTCTACTAAGACAATTCTATTTTGACTTGTTTCAAGCAAACTAATATTTTTCTCTGGATGGTTTAGAAAAAAATGGTAGTATTAATTTAAATAATTTAATCTAGTTTGATTAAAATATATTTTAAAAAACCAGAATGATCTGCTATTAAAGAAAAAATGTTTTGTGTCTTATTATCTATTAGTTTATTTTCTGAAAAAAACAAAAAAAAAAAACAAAACAAAACAAAAAAAAAACAAAAACAAACAAACTTGTGTGAACATCCTGCAAGAATACTGATCCTATAATTTTTTCCAGGGGTAATAGCTTAATAGTTTATATAGATATTTATCCAACTATTTCATGATGCTGGAATGTGACATAATGTCAGTTTAATGTGGGGGGGGGGCCTCTGGAGGAAACAAGCGTCCAGTGAAGCAGTGGCACATTCCCTTTTTGAGGTGTCTCAGGCACTGCCAAGGATGAAAGGCCTTTTGAAACTGAGCTGGATGTGCTGAGTAAGAGTAAGCAATATAAATCCTAAGCAAAAAAGCGTATATATATATATATATATATATATATATATATATTATTCGGTCCAGTTAAACGAGAGTTGGGAGTAATTCAGGACAAGAAAATCATTCAAAAGCTGAACATTTAAATTTTCCTGGTAGAGAGCTCAATGTAACTAATATTACAGAGCAATACTTTCTTTAAAGAAAAAAACAAAGACCGGTTATTTTCTTCGTGTTTTTGGTTTACATCAGAAACACAAAACAGGATGGAAATAAATTTATAATCCTAAAGTAACTGGTCTTCGGTTTTTCTTTAAAGAAAGTATATATATATATATATATATACACACACACATTCTCTTACAGATCACTGCCATCCATTATAATTCCAAAGCCTCACCATCAGCTCATGTCCTCTCAATTGACTCATCAACCCTGTTACAGATCCACAAAGTCTGAAGTAAATGTAACACAGAAAGAACAACCTCCCCACTAGATTGATTGGATCAGCTTGTAAAATTTGATGCTTGTGCATGACCATACGTGTCTTGAGAGCAAAAAGACAGACTTACAAACTTTATTACACATAGTATTAGTCACATTGTCTGTTTCTGGAGACAAAGCTGTGTGCATAGATTGTCACTTCTGAAACATTCAGTGAGTGACATATCCTACCCGAGAAAGTAAAATCTAATCACATACTTGATATCTTCAGTTATCCATTACAGGGGTTTGGTTTCCAAAGTAGACACTTGAGGTTGGCATGCACAGGGCATCATTCCCTCTCAAAACAGGAACAGCCATTATCTACATGGATTCCTGATCCAGTCTTCTTTAATGCCAGTTTTCCAAAGTGATTAGAATCTATTTTTATATATACCAAGTTGCTTTTTAGGCAACCCTTATACTTCTTTGAAGGCATATGCTGCAGATATTTTCACAGGCCCATTGGCATAGTTGGTAGTGTTGGCTAATGGGCTGGGAGGCCAGGGTTCAATCCCAGTTCAAGTCATATCAGAGACTCAAAAAATGGTACTTGATGCCTCCTGGCTGAACACTCAGTATAATAAAATATGGATCAAGGGTAAGTGAAGCAATCCAGGGAAAGGAGCAGCACCCTCCTCTACACCTCAGCGTGGAAGCTATTGAAAAGGAGCCTTCTAGTCACCTTCAAGTACAGTCTGCCAACTTACTTATATACACACAAATAATTTTGTATGCTTTAGTGATACTATACATAGAGAAATTCTCAACCATTTACGCAGCTTCTCACAAAACCCTTATACTTCTTTCAAGGTTTATGCTGTAGACATTTGCCAGCATATATATATATATATATATATATATAAGATTTTTTTTTGTTCTAGGTTCAAAGAGAGTTTTAAAATATTTTAAAATGAGTAGGTCAGTTCAAGTCTCATTGAATACCCCATTGACAAGGCCCTGTGCTATACAAGTTCTCTGATGAAAGCATCAAGTTGGAAACATACACATATGTAAGAACAAAATAAATAAAAATATATATATATATATATATATATGCGTGCGTACACACAGATATTTTCACATACTTTATTGGTATTAGGGATATATAGATTCTTAACCATTTATCCAGCTTCCAAGAATTTATGAAAATTTTGAATTTCTTACGCAGCCAAACATATCTATAAAAGTATAAATTCAACACAAGACTCCAGTAAGGTGTTGACCCCCTGAGAGTGAGAAGTCCTAGCACGTTATTATAGACAAATAACAATGGTGGAACTAGTACTTGTTTTTTAAAACCTAACTGAATTACAACAATAATCACAACTAGATTTTTAACATTCGATAACAATAATTTTAATTAGACTTTTCTTTTTTGTCTAGAATAATCATTTGTTTGCACACAGTTATATGAAATCAAGTATTCCAATCTAATACAAATAATTTTCACACAGACCTATTTGACCCAGAGATTAGACCCTAACAAGTAGTACATTTCTGGAAAAGAGTCGACTTGGGAGTAATGGCAATGAAGATGTATTCTACATTTCTCCCTGCCAGGTGAACTTTAGTATTATATTCCTTTGTAGAAGGTGCAATCAGTATATTCTAAATTGTGTTGACAGGGCAAAACTTTTGCAGATAGGTAATCTACTCACAATAAATGAGGAGTCATTTTGATTTATAACCATATTGCCTTATGTCTAAAACCAAATATCGAAATTTAGTAATGTCAAATAAAATTGCGTTCTTCACTTTTCTTTGTTTAATTTTTATCCTATATACCTGGTACAGGTCTTGTTTGGTTTCTGTGTTTAATGTCATATCAACTTTTTGTGGGTTATTCAATGCCAAAATCATTCTTGTAGAAGAACAGCAGTGATAATATTCAGCCCATAGCAGGCTGAGAAAGAGGGTTTATACCTTTCCCAAGGGCATTAGTCTAAAAGTGAATGTAATAACTGGTATTTAAAAAAATTTAAATAGATCAATAATGACCAAACAGATCTTGCTTTAGGAGTTTAATAATTTCTATTGTTAAATACAGTTTGGTTCTTTTCTTTTCTTTGTTTATATATATATATATATATATATATATATATATATATATATCCTGTCTCAATCTGAACCACTTCGGGTACCAAAGTTTGGTAGATAAATGCTTGAGTACTGAGAGAGAGTGAGTAAGTGTGTGTATATATCTAAGTAAGAGTAAAATTGGCAACTGTAGTCAAGTGGATCAAAGGTTCCCTTTTCAATAGCTACTACACCGAGGTGTTGAAGAGGGCACTACTCCTTTCCCTGGATTGCTCCATTTTACCCTTGAAATGTACCTTATAATGCTGGGTGTTAAGTAAGGAGGCATCAAGTACCATTTTTGAGTCTTTGCTCTGACTTAACCTAGGATTGAACCCCAGTCTTTTTGCCCATTGGCGAACACTCCAACCATTATGCCAATAGGCCGATCAGTTCATTTTATATATATATATATATATATATATATATATATATACACACACAATCAGATTCTTGGGGGGGGGTGTCCTTGTGGTGTAATGGTTAAAGCGATGGACTGTGGAATCGTAGTAAGCGAGTTCGTACTCCAGTCGTACTATTACGTTCACTTTCGGGCAAATACCCTTAGGAAAGGTATGAACCCACTTATCCTCCCAGCTATGGGTTAAATAGCACCACTACTGTTCTTCTAGGAGAAAAGCTTTGGCATTAAATAACCTGTAAAGGTTGATATGCCATTAAACAAAGAAACCAAACTAATCAGATTCTTGGTCAGAATTATCAGTACCCTCTCATTTTTTTGGCTATATCTTCAGAAATAAATGAAAAATAACTAAATTTATATAAACTTATTGTTTTATCATTTGTTGTTCTTTGTCATCATGAGATATTGATGAATCAAAGCCGATTCACAAGATTTGATTTTTTTTCAGGAGATATTCTACATTATGTAGTGAAACTTCATAGATGCAAATAATAGTGACTACAAATCTGTATGGGTGTGTGATATGCATGTCCGTCCACACACACACACTTCAGAATTGTATTTTTTTCTTTAAACACAAAGTGCAACAAATCTGCAAAAAGATTTTGCATGGATTTACTTTATCAAAGTAATCTAATCTAAATCTTAAGATGATACATAAAGTTGAGATTAACTCGGCAAGAGATCTGTGTCAACTACAGGTCCTTCAATATCTTGATATAATCTAAGATCTGAGTAATTCAATCTAAAGACAAGAGAGTATTGGATTGGATGTATGTGAGATTAGGGTTTGTTTTACCAAACTATAAATGTGTTCGTATAGATCCTAACCCTAATTGAGGGGGTGGGGTGATTATAAGCTGGATATTTATTAAATAGTAGGTATTCATCCAGTTTTAATTGAGTAATGAAATGTAGAGAAAAAAAAGTATGAAAAAAGAACTGAGAAAGAATGATTACAAGAAATAAAAGAATTTAGAAGAAAAAATAAGAAAAAAGAGGAAAATGGTGGAAAAGAGAAAAAAGAAAAGAAAAGAAAAATAAAGAAAAGGGAAAAAGGGAGTGAGAGAGTGAGAGAGAAAAGGAAAGAAGGAGAGGGGGGAGAGAGAAAAGAGAAAAAGGAAAGAGTGTGTATGTGTGTGAGAAAAAGGAAAGAGAAAATGTGTGAAAGAGAGCAAGAAAAAGAAAGCTAGAATAGATTAAAAAAGAAAAAAAGTGGCTTTCAATACAAGAGAAAAATAGAATATACAAAAATGTATTATTTCTTATATTACCCCTCCCCCACCCCAGACAGGAACAATAAAAGAAAAAAAAAAGAAAAAGAAAAATTATCATTCAAATATGGTGTTGATAAATAAAACTATAAAATCAGAACCTCTTAAATAAATGAGAGAGAGAGAGAGAGGATTAAGAGTACCCTAGATTGAAAGAGTTTATTGACCCTGAAGGTAAAGCTAGAATTTACCAATTGGCCATTTGGCAGACATCTTAAAATAAACAACATTGTTTAACAATGGCCTAGCTGGGCTTGTTTGCTTTTATCATTAAAAGTCCCTTCATTTGTATTTGGGCAACAAACAAGAAGTATTCATCTTTATACATTTAATTTGAAATCAGACTTTCTCTTTAACAATTAACACTCAAAAAGAGGCAGCAAATTTTACTTAGATTTCATTAACCTTTTAAGAAACAGTGAAGTATTATGATAGGGTAGGACACATGCCCAGTGTGCCACTTAGAGGTACTGGCAGTAGGACCATTCAGCTGTGTTAATTAGGGAGGTAGTCTAGAATTTCAGGCAAAATCTGTGAAATTTAAGTGTAATTTCTTTATTTCAGAATATTGTGTGAGCTGATTTTATGGTAACATAATCTAAAAAATGGGTATCAAATATTTAGACAGAGGCATAATTCCAGTGCTCGCCATCTATATTTGGGCAACAAAAACTTAATTTTTTTTTTTAAAGGAGAGAGAGGTGATTTGGTTTAATGTTATATCAACACATGTAGGTTATTTAATACAAATTTTAACAAGAGAAGCTTTTTTTGCTCATTATTGATTCATTTTAATGGCATGTCAACCTGTCTGGGGTTATTTTATGCTTGGGAATTAGGGAATTGCATACATTGTACATCAATATTTGCATTTTTGTTTAGTCATTTTAGAGTTTGTTTAACTTGAGTTTTTATTTATTTTTCATTTTTGTCATGTCAAAATCCTTCAAGTTTTTATTTTTTTTTACTAATTACTTTGTGTGGTAGACCCGCACATTGGCCAAGTGGGTAGAGTGTTTGCCAATGGTCCAGGAGACCTGGGTTCAATCCCAGGTCACGTCATACCAAAAACTTTAAAAATGGTACTTGATACCGCCTTGCTTAACACTCAGCAAGGTACGTATCAAGGGTAAAATGGAGAAATCTAGGGAAAGGAGTAGCGCCCTCTGCTACACTTCTGTGAAGTAGCTATCGAAAAGGGATCCTTTGGGTTGGCCTCGACTATGGTCACCAATTTTTTAAAATTTTTTGTGTGGTAGTGATCATGTTTACATTTATAAAGTTAGGATATAATTTTATTCTCCTCAAAAAGGACAAAATGTCATCTATGCCAACATTTTCAAATAGGTCCTTCATATTATTTGTATGGAAAAAATGTATTCTGATGAGTTAAATCTCTGCAATTAATGTTTAACAGTGAAGGGTAACCAATATACAATACTGTGGTTGTTTCTCTTCCCTTTCTTTTTTTGAAGCAACCTTACCCATCAAATCAAATATCATTTAGCCAAATTTTTGTGATTAGCTTTTTGAAGCAATGGAATCTATATTAATATTCTGGAAGAATTTGTAAGTCTTTGATAGTCAACCAAATGGTTTGATATAAGTAAAGTTGGTGACTGTAGTTGAGGGCGACCTGAGGGGTCTCTTTACAATAGCTACTACACCGAGGTGTAGGGGAGTGTACTACTCCTTTCTCTGAATTGCTCAACTTTACCCTTGAAACGCACCTTATAATGCTGAGTGTTAAGCAAGGAGGTATCAAGTACCATTTTTTTTTTTAGTCTTTGGTATGACTCGACCTGGGATTGAACCCCAGTCTCCCAGCCCATTGGTGAACACTCTACCACGAGGTCAACATATACAAACAAGATCCAGCAGAATTTTTTTTCTAAATCAGAATATTGACTAATCAATTGATTTTAATGGCATCTCACCCTATGAAGGGTTATTTTATGCTTAGGGAATCATGTTCACATTTATATTTTATGTACAGTTGTTTTTTTGCAAATGGTTGAATCAAATATCATTTTTAAACAGATCTATTTATCCCTTAGATGGGACCGTAACAGTTACTACCACTATGGGTCAGAGTGGAACTGGGAGTAATGGCAATGAAGAGTTGACTCCACACTCCCAAGAACTCTAGAAATATAGCCTTACCATCAGATGAAGTTCAGTGTCATACCAAGGATACCAATTAGAGGGAGGGGGTCTTACAGTCAGTATATTCTAAACCCTGGATTATTTAATGTCAAATCCATCCTCATAGAAGGACAGTAGTGATACTGTTTAATCTATAGATGGGAAAGATGAAGGATAATACTAGTCACTGTCATCATCAAGAAGAAGAAGAATTATGAAGAAGTCAAAATTAATAATAATTAGGCATCACAGATATTATGAAATTTCTTTTTAAAATTATAACAGATGCAGAACATTAGTTGTTCAGGAACTTTTGAAATTTTAATTATTATTTAAATTAATCATTATTACTATTTTATTTTTTTCAAGTAGAGAGAGAGAGAGAGAGAAGAAAGAAAAGAAAAAAAAGCAAAGACAAGCAGCAGTCATTTCAGATTCATAATCTAAGGTGAAAGAAATCGAAAAAATCGTAAAAGTCTTGACCTCTCCTTACCCAAGATAGACAAGTATTTCAGCATGTGTGTGTGTGTGTGTATATATATATATATATATATATATATATGAGTGAGAGAGAACAATATAAACTGGTTTAAAACATGTAATTTTATATCTTTTTTGTTTTGTGGGGTGATGGAGGAGATTAGTCTTCTTTTCACCTTGTCTTTTTTCTTGTTGTTTTGCTTTGAAAAGAAGACAAGTCAAAAATTAATAATAATGACAATGCTTCATCTAAGAAATAGCATAAACTATGACAGGTAATTTTCTTTTAAGATTTTCTAACTAAACAAAAGATTTTTCTTTTGTTTTCTTATGTCAACATATGCTCAACATTTGAGAAAGAATGTATAATCATGGAAAATTACAGTAGCTTTTTTGTCAGAAGGAGAGGGGTATTATTTTTCTTTCTTTGCACAGGAATAGCCCATCCCTCTCTAGGTTTACAACTGGTTTAAATTCATTCTTCTTTCTCCTAGACTGGTTGCCATACACAAATTAAAGAGCCAAATCTGCCCTACTATTTACCAATAGCTGGAGAGAAAATAATTGGATTCATACCTTTCCCAAGGATATTAGCACTATATGAAATACAGACAGCCAAGTTGAGGATTTGAATTTGGATAGCAGAGTCCATTTCCTATGACAATCATTACATCAGAAGCACCTCCTAAACTATATAGATTCATAGAGGACTGTAGCTAACATCATAACCCATTACTAGTTGTGCAGGCTGAAAACTATACTCTGCATCCTTGTATGTCAGAATTTCAAATAATTCAATGGCAATTAAAGATAGGTACAAATTGAAGGTAAATTTCATAAAAAAATTGACGACGTCTCTCTATATAAAGCACATTTTATCCATAGTTAGGTAGAAAATGCATAGGAAAACAAACTCCCAAATGGAACAGACTCAAAAGATTATAATTATTAAATGGCACTTGTAAACTGGAATAGTCCTCAGGGACTTCAAACAGAACTGACCTACAGATTGATAAAGATTATTAATATTAATTGACATTTGTAAATATCCCCAGGTTCCAAATGGAACTATCCCAGAGATTGTCAGGTTGGTTTGATTATTTTTCAACTGCACAAAGATGAATAGAAATGAATAGGATTTTCAGAGTGGATTAACATAATCAATGATTAAATCAAGTAATGAGTAAAAATGATTAGATTCAAGATTGGATAGTAAAGGATTAAATATCGACTAAGATTCTCTTCTTAGACAAAGCCAACAGTTTTATTGTTTTCACATTTTAATTGACCATTTGTAACAGTTCATTAAAAAAAAAAAAAAAAAAAAAAAAAAAGACTGAAACTTTCTCTTCTTTGGATGGTGAATCTAAGTATGTATGTGTTGGTTGGGTATTTGAGTTTTATGGCATATCAACCTTTGTAAGTTATTTAACGTCAAATCCATTTTTATGCAAATAGTTCTATATCAAACAATTCAGTTTAGCATGAGTACACAGTTCAATTGTCAAAAACATTTCTATTTCAAGCTATTTAGTTTATTCAAACATTTCTAATTCAGTTTAGTATAAATACAGATTTTCTTTACACACAGTTAAATGTCAAAGCAGTTATATATTAAACAATTCAGTTTAGTGTAAGAGTTTCAATGTCAAAAACAGTTCCATTTCAAACAATTCACAGTTTAGCATAAGTATGCAGTTAGTTCTATTTAACCCATAGATAGGGCCCTATCAGGTGCTACCACTCTGGACCAGAGTGGACCTGGGAGCAATGGCAATGAAAGGGTGCTCCGCATTCTTAAAAGCTCCAGCATCACTGAAACCTCACCATCAGATTGTTTAGTGCCATATCTAGGATTCTCATTGGCGGGGGTCTTACCTCTCTACAGAGGTACAGTTAGTGTATTGTACAGCCCTAGCCGACTGGGAAAGTATGTGTGTGTGTATATAAATATATATATAAATAAATAAATAAATGGAAGAACAGAAATTGTCCTCTTCTGTAAAAGTGCTAAATATTTCAATAGATTATTTCTTAAAAGAAAAAAAAAATGTCCTATTTGAACTCTTTATAACAAAGAGTGATTTGGTTTCTTTGTTTAATGGAATTCCAGCCTTTATGGGTTATTTAAAGTGAAAGCCATCCTTGCAGGACAGTAACAGTTTATTTTTATTTAATGCATAGGTTAAGGAGGCTTCATCTTTCCCAAGGGCATTAGACAGAAAGTGAATGAAATAGAGCAACAAGAGTTTGAACTCACTACTTTAACCACTACAACATAAGGACTTTCCCCAAAGAGAATTACAGAAAATTTGATTAATAGGATTAATTCTTTCTTTTTTTTCATCCTTAAAATAATGACTGAATTAGACTATTTTGTTTTTTCCCCCTAAAGGTAGATCTGACCAACGATGTTTTATTAAATCAAAGAAAGTGTACAGAAATTTAAGGTTTTTAATTTAAGTGAAGACAATTATATCCAAAATGAGTGTTATAAAGAGCGTTTCAGAAAAATTGATATCATTTCATTTTGAAATGGTTGCCATATTCACTTGACCTGACCTCTTTCGTGATATCCAAAACTCGCAAAATTGACCATGAAATTCAAATACCTTAGAATTTCTCATTCGAATTTTGATGAACAAATCTCATTTGCTTCACATTTATTTTATTTAGTTTCTTTTACCGAGACTCTAGTTTTTCAGATTTTTACATTGGAAACAATAGAAGCCATTTCAAAATGAAATGATATCAAATTTTTCTGAAATACCTTGTATATAGAGATGATTGTGGTGCAGTCAACTGGGGCTGCAAAACACACCAACTGCTTCTCTACAGATGGATAAGACCTTCCCAAGTGTCCTGGACATGATACTAAACTATCTGATGGTGAAGTTTTAGTAATGCTGGAACCTTGGGGAATGCAGAGTAACCTTTCATTAGCATTGCTCCCCAGTCCACTCTGACCCAGAGTGCTAGCACCTGATAGGCTCCTATCAATGGGTCAAATAGAACTAAACTGTACTTATATGAAACTGAATTGTTTGAAATAGAACTGTTTATATGCATAAAAATGGATTTGACATTAAATAACTCCCCAAGGTTGATATGCCATCCAATCAAACCAATCCAAAGAGATGATTGTTAGTTTGACTTATTTTTATTCGATGAAATTGTTTTGAAAATTTTGACTTCTCAAAGAAATTGTTAGACACCAACCACCTAAAAGAAAGGATTATATATATATATATATATAACAAACAACTACTTACCACTTTAGAATAGTTTGGTTGATTTGGAAATCTAATGAATTTTTTTAAACATTTCTGAAATACTCAACAGCAAATTTTGTAAAACCACTTCATGTATAATACCCACTATCTCCCAAAAAACCCCAACCCAAAAGCTAGTGGTGTGTGTTATACACAAGAACTTGATATGGCCTTTTTTTCTGGCCAAATACATGACCAAAAGTAAGTTATATTTATGGTCCAAATTAACTGATGTGTTAAAAAGAGACTTTTGGTTCATACTGCAAGAGAGATATAGCCCCTGAAATATGTGTGGGCTTATAATTTGTTTCTATTGTCAACCAATTTTCACTAGAAGTTTGTTATATTTTTGTATGAACAAATTTTTGCCTTTCCTAAAAATTCTGAGAAAATTGTGTGTTTCCAAAGAAATTATAAAATCTTAGTTTTAGTTGATACAAACCAGGTAAAAAGTTGAACTATTAAATTTAGTATAAATTTAACTGCTACATATTCCTAAAAGTCAATGAGTATTATACAAGAGATGTTTTTTTCCCTTATTTTGTAACAAAAAGTTATGGGTGCATTTCTGTATTTCTATGTTATTACTGAAAATAACACAAGGGAAAAAAGTTCAAGTTCTTTAAAATTAAAATGATAGAAAATTTCATCAAATAGGATTAATTTCTTTTATTCTTTCTTAAAATCATCACTGACCTGGTCACCTTTTTTTTTTTTCTCCCTAAAAAAGAGAAAAGGGAGGTAAAACTTCCTAATCCTTTCAAAGCTGACCAACAATTTGTTTTATAAAAATCAAAGAAAATTAAAAGGTTAAACAAAGCTGTCAGGTCACCATCCACTAAAGCAAGACAACAAAGCCCAACAGATAAATACTTGTAAAATTAGCGATCTTTAACTCGGATTTAACTAGATTATGCTTTATTTTTTTCTTGAGCAAAAAGACAGATTTAGGGAACAACAGTGCCTACCAGGTGCAGTTATTCAGGATAAATGAGCTTAGCTTCAAGTAGCACTTTTATTATCAGGGTGAGGTGCTTTACTCATAGGATAGGGTGGGAGGGAGGCAATGATAATAGAGCTACTCTCAACTGTGCAATCATGTACTGGAAAGACAGCTTGAATAAAGAAATAAATAAAACTGACCTTGTGTCAAATCCTGCCCACAGCAGAGATGAGAGTTAAATAATGAAGTATAAAAAAAACTTTGAAATAAGATTATCTATAAGGTAGTGCTGATAAGTTCTTAGCTGGACCGAGAAGGAAATGATCAAAAACTTTGAAACCTACATGTTTGCATATGACCATCCTAAAGTTCAACATATGGTTTCATTTTTTCAACTTTACCCTTCAATAACACACACACACACAAAAAAAAAAAAAAAAAAAAAAAAAAAAAAAAAAAAAAAGTGTGTATATAAGTTGGTTGAGGGCAACCCGGAGGCTCCCTTTTCAAAAGCTACTACACCAAGGTGTAGGGGAGGGTGCTACTCCTTTCCCAGGATTACTCCATTTACCCTTGATTTGTACCTTATAATATTGAATGTTAAGCAAGGAGGCCTCAAGTACCATTTTTTGTGTCTTTGGTAGGACTCAACCTGGGATTGAACTCCAGTCTCCTGGGTCATCAGTGAACACTAATCATTATGCAAATTGGAGGTGCCCGTGGTGTAATGGTTATCGTCATAGGAAATGGACACGACGACACGAGTTCAAATCCTGGACGAGGCTGATTGCATTTCACATAGCACTAATACCCTTGGGAAAGGTATGAATCCAATTATTCTCCCTCCAGCTATGGGTAAATAGTAGGATAGACTGGTTTCTTCAGCTTTGGTGAGGCAACTAGTCTTGAAAAAGGAAAACTCTGAATTCAAACCTGTTAAACTCCGCTTAAAAATTGACCTTGTGTCATATCCTGCCCGAGTGGGGGGGGGGTAGGGTAAATAGGATCATTATGCCAATTGGCCAGTATATACATATAAGTATTTTTCAATGATACTATTCTAATGTTTTTTTTAATTAAAATAATTATCCACATTTATTTAAGCATTACTAATTAGTGTGTGTGTGTGTGTGTGTGTATGTACGCGTTTAGTAACTAGACAAGACTGTTTTAATAGAAATTTTTTTTATCAAATCCTATATAAGAGAAATTAATCTAATACCATGAATTTCACCAGAATTGTTATGATCTAACTCCCTTGGAGGGTTTCTGTACCCTTAGCCAAGACATTATGGAGGAATGAGTCATATGGTAGGGGTCTCTCTCACACATTGTTTACAAGATCATTAGTGACATATTCATTCATTTTTACTATCATGTGGGATGATTTGGATCAGATTTGGGTGCATCGACATTAGAAGTGAACTCACCAATTCATTTAGGCAAGCATGAATTTAGTTTGGTAGTGTTTTAAGGTTTATCAACCCTTGTGGGTTATTTAATACCAAACACTTTTTATACACACATATTTTACATAATTTGTAACCAAATAGTCTGTAAGTAACATTATTTAAAAATGAACCAGAACTCATTTGCTTGCACACAAATGGTTTCAAGTATTGCTATTTATTGTTTGCACACAGTTAAATGGCTTCAAGTATATAGTAAATGAGTAAATAGACTCATAGATGAGACCCTAACAGCTACTAGTAGACCTGGGAGTAATGGCAATGAAGGGGTACTCTACATAAGGATTTAATAAAAAGAGCAAAAGGGTTATTAGATATCATTCTATAAGAGCAATTAATCTGATGTAATGAACTTATCTGTGGAGAATTTATAGGCAATAAATTTACCTAGAATTCATACCTGGCAACAAATAAAATAAATTTAAAAAAAACCCAAACAAACAGCCTTTGAAAAAGCTGTTTGTTTTTTTTATCTACTCTGAAACCATCTAACAACTTTGGAGCCAAATTCACAACACACTCTCACATCAACTAAGTAAATTGTGAGATGATTAAGTCAAAACATCTTTTTTTTTCTTTTTTTGCTCGTCATTTTTGCAAAGAGTGATAAAATTTTGGAGAGAGAGAGGGGGGGGCTGTGAGCTGATTAAACTTAGATTTAGTTATCAACTTAATACTTATAAACACTTTATGATCATGCCTTCTATAAATCCAGACAAAACTGGATTAGCAGTGGTTGACAATTTCAGAAGGGGGAAGGTAGAAAAAAAAAAAGAAAAAAAAAAAAAGAGAAAAGAAAGAAAGAAAAGACAAGAAAATTGTAATACTTAATTAAGCCATCATGAAAATCATAATTACAAGCTTTTTAGCATACTTAGTGGAATATATCTCAATCATTACTATTTTCATTCGTGATGTGTGAATATATATATATATATCCTATTTACCAACCCCTCCGCTCGGGCAGGATATGACACAAGGTCAATTTTTAAGCAGAGTTTAACAGGTTTGAATTCAGAGTTTTCCTTCTCCTAGACTAGTTGCCTCACCAAGGCTGAAGAACCTAGTCTGTCCTACTATTTACCCATAGCTGGAGGGAGAATAATTGAATTCATACCTTTCCCAAGGGTATTAGTGCTATGTGAAATGCAATCAGTCTCATCCAGGATTTGAACTCGTGTAGCCGTGTTCATTTTCTACGATGATAACAATTACACCACGGGCACCTCCATATATATATATATATATATATATATATATATATATATATATATATATATATATATATATATATATTAAAAGGTAGTTTATACAGTTTGTTATATCTATAACTAAAGAGTGCTCAATACTAGTCATTGAGCATACATAGATCTAAGTTTGAATAAAGTAGACACAGTCAATGCCGATAAGTGACTGCTATTGACTGTGTGTTAATCAAGCACAATTACACTCACACACAACTAGAATTCAATGCCAACGGCACTTCCAAAATTAAATCTTTACCATGCTCAATATACAAAAATGCAAAGCAATATCATGTTATCAATTATAAAAAATGGAAGGCATAGTAATAACTGATGCTCCAAAGTCTCACTTATTTGATCATTAGTTCATCCGTTGGATATACGGTTTGAATGATAGTCATGGTAATATTTTGATAGAGCTAATAAAAGAAAATGGGTTCTCACACACACACACACACACACCCCAGATGATATTCTGAAGAAACTATAACAGATGCAGACTATGCAGATAATCTAGCGCTTCTTGCAAATACACCTGCTTAAGCTGAATCCCTACTGTATAGCTTAGAGTAAGCAGTAGGAGGAACTGGCCTCCATGTGAATGCAAATAAAACAGAGTACATACATTTTAAATGAGAAGGAGCCATCTCAACTCTAAGTGTTAGGCCTCTAAAATTAGTAAATAAATTCACATACCTCGGTAGCAACATCTCATCAACTGAAAGGGATGTCAATGTACTCCTAGCAAAAAGGTGTGAATGGCTATCAATCACATGGAAATCTGATCTATCCAATAAAATAAAACAGGATTTTTTCCAAGCTGTGGCTGTGTCATTACCTCATGGATGCTATCAAAAAGCATGGCAAAGAAATTAAACAAAAACTACACAAGAATGCTACATGCTATTTGAACAAATCCTGCAAGCAACACCCCACAAACCATTCAAATAAGACAAGCAAGACTGCCAAAGAAGCAAAAACAAACTCATAGGTAATGTTCGTTCTATGGATTCCTATTCATGAATGTGCCAGTGTTGGCTGACAAGCAAGAACGTATTTACATTAACTTTTGTAGGACCTGCCAGAAGTGATGAATCATAGGGATGGATGCAGAGAGAGAGAGAGAGAGAGAGAGAGAGTCAGGGAAATCCATGCTGTCAGTGCAACTTGATGATGATGCATTTGTGAGTGTAATGGTCACTTTCATTGGCCTAGTGGGTAGAGTGTTTGTCAATGGTCTGGGAGACCTGGGTTCAATCCCAGGTCGAGTCATACCAAAGACTTTAAAAATGGTACTTGATACCTCTTTGCTTAACACTCTGCATTATAAGGTACATATCAAGGGTGAAGTGGAACAATCCAGGGAAGGAGTAGCACTCTCCCATACACCTCGATGTAGTAGCTATTGAAAAGGAAGCCTTTGGGTTGCCCTCAACTAAGGTCACTAACTTTATATATATATATATATATATATATATATGCAGCATTATCTTTTTTGAACATGTCTGCCTATTCTCTCTTTGATCCAGTCAAGTCTTTGTACGAGTCATTTGACATCTAGATGGAATTACTTCAAAAAGGCAGTGTAATTTCCCCCTTAAGTAATTCTGGCCTGAGCTGAAGCTATCTTTGAGGAAATGAACATTGAAATCACAAACACAATGGCTAGTCATATACAATTATATAAGGAGGAGGATAAAAACATGGCACCTTTCTGAATTTATTCCAACCAGAATTCAAAAGACTCATACGAAAACTTGAATGGTTTAAATACTCCAAGTGTTTGTCCTATTTAATCACACACACACTATGTGTATGTTTGGTTTGGTTGGGTTTTATGGCATATCAACCACTGTAGGCTATTTAATGCCAAATCCTGTTTATTATATCTATAGAGATATATACTCCCCTACCCCCATAGGGTTGAGTTCTCTAGCGAATGAAGTAATCGTGTTGCCATTAGCGTTTATTACAAGCCTCTTCATATATGAATTGAGGTCTTGGCAGCCGTTAAACGGATGTATATAAACAATAGTAATTGTGATTCATAACCGTTTAAAATTTACTTCGCTGCTACTAGCTCCTCGTGGATGAGGGTTAGAGGCTTGGATTGACGTTTGAGTCAACTGGGTTTCAATCCCAGCTACAGGAAGCTAATATGTCTAGCCACACTGATGAGTTCTGATAGAATGAAACAGATCTGTCTGTGGATGACTATATATATATATATATATATATATATGATTAGTAAACACACTTTGTAGATAATCTTAAATAAGCCTGAGCTCCTTTTTGCACACAGTTAAATGGTTTCAAGTGTTGCTATATAACAGTCATGATTTAACAGCAGTCATTTGTTAGCACACAGTTTGTTCTATTTGACCCATAGATAGGGCTCCTAACAGGTGCTACCACTCTGGGTCAGAGTAGACTTGGGAGTACTCCAAATCTGGAGCCTTGCCATCAGATGGCTTAATGTCATATCCAGGACACTTGTTGGGAAGGGTCTTACTCCTCTGCAGCGATATGCAGTTGGTATATTCTACAGTCCCAACTGACTGGGCTGTGTGTGTGAGAGTGCACCATTAAAAAACAAAGAAATCAAACTAAAACTGTCTTGGTTACTTGGTATCAATACCATAGAGTTTAGTCATAAATAATACCTAATATCCATTTTGATTGTATACTGTTCTACTAGAAATAATAAAACACTGGTATCTTTAGATTAGAAGAAAATTTTTAAAATTAGTAGAGAAAGTTTTTATCGGCAATGCTCTGTGTGAGAGCCAGCCTAAGGAGGTGAGAGACCCAATTGGGAACATATATTGTTGCGTGTGCTTGACAAACTGAGAGTAGATTACACATTAGTGTGGAGCCTCCTGAGAAAGTAATAATTGGTCCAGTTGGCTTGAGGGCAGCTCTGGTGCATATATATATATATATATATATATATATATATATATATATATATATATATATATATATATATATACATATATATATATATATAGCACATCAGCCTTTGTCGATTATTTAATGCCAAAGCCATCCTCATAGAAGACCACAAGTAATACTGTTTAACCCACAGCCAGGAGAAAAAGGGAATTTATAACTTTCCAAAGACTATTAGTCCAAAAATTTATGTAACAGCAAAACCAGATTTTGAACTCACTCACTTTGAGGCTGCAGTCCAGATTTTTAACCATCAAAGTCCCATGGGGAAGTTCCCCTAAATTTTGGTTTGAAAGTATAGTTTTATATAGAGGAATATTTATTTTTAGACTGCAATCTACACATTGTCTTTTTCTATTGTTTTGTTACTTGTATATGAGAGAGGGTTGAAAAGTTCATATCTGCTGTTGATGACTTTAAACAACGGGATATAAGCACTAAAAGAAGTGTGTAGCCCATTAAGGAAACTAAGTTAAAAAAAATAAACACCACTTGGTCACATTCCATGAGACTATCTTGGTTAGTCTAAGAACTTTTCTGACAACTCTTGTATGTGAAACACACACGCACATACACACTGACTATTTTTGGAATATTTAGAAAATATATAAACTGGAATGAAAGTTTTGGTTGGTTGGGTTTTATGGCATATCAACCTTTGTAGGTTATTTAATGCGAAATCCATTTTTATGAAAATAGTTCTATTTCAAACAATTCAGTTTAACATAAACACAGTTTAAATGTAAGTACAGTTTAATTGTCAAAAACATTTCTATTTCAAGCTATTCAGTTTAGTCAAACAATTCAGTTTCGCATAAGTATGCAGTTATATCTAACCATAGATAGTGCCCTATCAGGTGCTACCATTCCGAGCCAAAGTAGGGCTGGGAGCAATGGCAATGAAGGGGTACTCCACATTCCCCAAAGCCCCAGCATCACTGGAACCTCACCATCAGATTGTTTAGTGTCATATCCAGGACATTCATCGGGGGGGGGGGGTACTCCTCTGCAGAGGTGCAGTCGGTGTATTCTACTGACTGGGCAAATGAAAGTTTTGATTCACTGACTATACACATTGTATATAACAGTCGATATTATACAAAATGTTGATTAATTTAAAGACATTTTATGGAGAAAATGCAACATTCTTGTCAGTAACATTTCAATGTCTGCTCATTTATAATTAATTTATTTTAACAGCATTTCAACCTGTCTAAGGGTATTTTATGCCAAGAGGTTAAGGAATGACATTCCTTGTACAATCATATTTATATTTTTTGTGTATCCAGTCAGAGTAGACTTGGGAGTAATGGCAATGAAGGAGTACTCCATATTCCCTAGAACTGGAGCCTCACCATAAGAAGTAGTTTAGTGTTATACTCAGGACATCCCCCTTTTAAAAGGGAGGGGTCTTACCTCTACACAGGGAATACAGACAGTGTATTCAAAGCCTCGCCACCAGGATTGGCTCATCTACAGTAAAAGTTGTTTGTATCTTAACTCCAAATATCTAGTGTTGACGACTAATGTTTTAAAATACCAGATGCTACGGGTTTCCTCAAAAAGCACAATAGCAACATTCATATCATTTGTGTGTGTAATAAATGTCAAAATATATAATAACAGTAACATTCTTTATGTTAATATTAATGTTGGCTGGTTGGGTTTTATAGATATCAACCCTTCTTGATTTATTTAATGCCAAATCCTATATATGATTTGTAAATAAATAGTTTGTAGATCAGATAATTTTTGATAAGCCAGAAATCATCTTTTTTGCACACAGTTAAATAGCTCGAAATATAGAAAATGATTAAATATGAGACCCTAACTAGTACTACAATTCTGGTTCAAAGTGGACCTGGCAGTAATGGTAATGAAGGCGTACTTGACATTTCCCAAAACTCCAGGACTGGTTGGGGGTAGGGGTCTTACCCCTCTGCAGAGGTGTAGCTGGTATATTCTACAGATTCAGCTGACTAGGCTAAAAGTAAGGTAACAAACATTTATTAATGAAACATATTCATTACTATCCAAATAAAACATCAGCTGAGAATGTAGAATACATCAACTGCATCTTTGCAGAGGGGTAAGACCCCTCCCCCAACGAGTGTCCTTGATATGACTCTAAGCCATCTTATGATGACACTTGAGTAATGCTGGGTAAAATAGAACTGTTTGACTATGTGCAAACAATTGACATACTAAATTGAATTATCAGAAATAGAACTGTTTGATCATTAACTGTGTAAACAAATGACTGATGTTTAAATGAATTTTTAGTGATACAGAGTAATACATGGAACCATTTAATTGTGTGCAAACAAAGGAGTCATGTTCAATAAAATAATTAGTTTTAAATAGCAATACTTGTAACCACTTCACTGTGTGCAAGCAAATAACTGATGTTACATTGTCAATATTACATAAAAATACTTGAAACCATCTGTGTGCAAACAAATAATTAATAGTAAATAGAAATATTCAAGTTAGAAATACCTGATTGGTTTAGTTTTATGGCATATCAACTATTGTTGATTATTTAATGCCAAATTCTAAAATTCTATTTTTACATGAATATTAAATATATGATTTCTAAACAAATCTTTTAGATGGAGTTAAAAGATCTAACAATTCTATTTCTAACAATTCAATTGAGCATAAGTCATTTGTTTGCACTCAGTTTAAATGTTAGTCTTATTTGACCCATAGATAGGACCCTATCAGATGCTACCACTCCAAGCCAGAGTGGACTTGGGAACAATGGTAAAGAAAAGATACTTCTCATTCCCAAAAAGCTCCAGCATTACTGGAGCCTCACCATCGGATTGTTTAGTGTCATATCCAGGACACTTGTTGGGGAAGTCTTACCCACTCTGCAGAAATGCTGTCAGCGTATTCTACAGCCCCAATCAACTGGGCTGGGAAATACTTGAAACCATCTGTGTACGAAAGAATGAGATCAGGCTTGTTTAAAAATGTATCTACAAAATGAGTTGACAAATCATATATATTTGATATATATGTAAAAACAGGATTTGACATGAAATAACCAACAATTGTTGATACGCTGTAAAAAACCCAATAAAACCAAGTAAAACACAGCATACGTTACCAGCACTATAATTCCACTTTTCTATACAGCCACTATCAATATTGATGTGCTTGTTCTCCCAGTGCTCAGGTACATGTATGACCATGGTTTCAAGTCAAGCGTTCTTCAGTCATTCACTTTGGGATCCAACGATAGGACATTTCCAGTATCCTAATTTCATGTGGAAAATTGCCCAGTTGGCTGGGGCTGTAGAATACACCGACTGCTTCTCTGCAGAAGGGTAAGACTCCCCCCCAACGAGTGTCCTGGATATGACACTAAACAATCTGATGGTGAGGTTTCAGCAATGCTGGAGCTTTGGGGAATGCGGAGTACCCCTTCATTGCCATCGCTCCCAGGTTCACTCTGGCCCGGAGTGGTAGCACCTGATAGGCCCTATCTATGGTTAAATAGAACTAACAGCATACTTATGCTAAAATGAATTGAGTAAACTGAATAGCTTGAAATAGAAACGTTTTTGACAAACCGTACTTACACTTAAACTGCGTGCTTATGCTTAACTGAATTATTTCAAATAGAACTGTTTTTCGACATTAAAACTGTATTTACACTTAACTGAATTATTACATGTAACTGCTTGAATAGTTGTAAATGGAAATGTTTTTGACAATTAAACTGTGTACTTATGCTAAACTGAACTGTTTTCAATAGAACAGATTATTTACATAAAAATGGATTTGGCGTTAAATAACCCACAAAGGTTGATATGCCATAAAACCAAACAAACCAAACCTTCATGTGGACAATTTCAAACTACCAACTATGGAAGATCAAGTTCTACAGCCAGATCTAAAATCTATTTTAAAAAGCTTTAATGTACACAATGTTGCCTTCTGCTGATTTTGGTTTCCACCCTTTTCCATTGCCAATCATCTTAACAAGGTTTTGTTACTGTAATGTCACAACAACAGAGCATTGATAACCAAATGTATAAGTGAAATGTTATCGCTATTTATTTATATTATATGAAGAACCACACATTAAATTTAATTCCAAAATCTGAAATTTACAGCTCAGAAAAAAAAAAAAATTATACTTGTGAATAATTTTAAAAACATGATAAAAAAAATCTATCTACTCTATTTAAATAGGAAAACTGACATACACGACCACCCACAAAGTCGAAAATACTGCACGGGTTGGCCAAAGTATGAAATCGCAATAGCAATGTAAATATGTAGAGTACATATGTCCTATATGCAAGTGCGCTGAATTCCTACTAGTGCCACTACCCACTTCAATGTGCGAACTAGCTTATTAGGTTTGTGTACATGTGCACTACAAATGGTTCAGAGAAAAGTTTTAATGGGAGCTGCACTTGACTCAATGAGGAGCTGTTTGCAGCTCTTGGAACTGCATTTGACTACTGTGGGTTTATAATATATAAATCATCTCTTTGGCCTTTTATTTCTTTAAATCGACAATAAATTGAGAGAAGAACGAAGTGGGAGATAACTTAGCAAATTCATTTTCTTTGACAAAAACCATGACACTATTCACCCCCACTTTTTTTAACATTACTATAGTACCCATAAAACCTATTGGAATTATTCAGACAAGGATCAGAGTGAAATATCTGTGCATATGTATTTACCTAACCCCTCCTCAATAGGCATGATGTGACAAAGGGTCAATTTTTAAGCATGAGTTTACAAAGTTAAATGCTTCCAAGTATTTCTATGAATCAGTAACAATTCAATTAAACATCAGTCATTTCTTTACATAGTTAAATGATCATAAAGTTCTATTTCAAACAATTTAGCCTATGTCATTTGTTTGCACTCAATTCAAATGTCAAATGGATCTATTTGACCTATTGGTAGCAACCTATTAAGTGCTACTAGTCTGGGCCAAGAGTGAACCGGGGAGTGATAGCAATGAATGGGTACTTCGCAATCCCAAAGTTCCAGCATTACTGGAGCCTAGCCATCAGATGGTTTAATGTCATATCGAGGACACTCGTTGGGATGGGGGTAGAGAAAGGGATCTTACCCTTTTGAAGGGATGCAGTCAGTGTATTCTACAGCCCCAGCCAACTTGGTTTCTGTTATATACCTATGAACATTAATGGGTATATTCCATTTCTCATAAATACATTGGACACTATTGTGAGGGTGTGAAAATATACTATGCAGTCACGCCTAGCAGCAGTTACCTTCTTCACACTGCTGGCAAGTATTGTATTTTGTTAATGTTATAAAGATTTCCATTTCATTTCCAACCTCTGTTTTGCTCATTTCTCATTCAGTAACCTTTTTGTTAGCTTACAACAGCTTTATAATAGTTTACTAAGGACAATGATTACTTACTTGAAACCATATAACTATTTGGCTGGGTTTCTTTGGCACATCAACCTTTAAAAAGGTTATTTAATGCCAAAGCCATCTTTGTAAAAGGATTTAATGTATAACTGGGAAAGGGCGGTAAGGGGATTTGTCCCTTTACCAAGTGTATTAGTCCAAAAGTGAATTTGATAGCATGACTGCAGTTTGAACTTGCTTACTATGATGTGAGAGTCCAGCATGTTACCCACTATACCATCGGGGCTCCTCGCCATATAACTGTGTGCAAAAAAATGATTATCATTAAATAGAAATAATTAGTTGAAATCATTTGATTATAGGTATTAGATAGGAATACTTGAAACCACACAACAGTGTGAAAAAAACCTCTATGTACATAGATGTACAATGATGGTTGTTTTTTATGGCATATCAACTTTTGTAGGTTATTTAATGCCAAATCCATTTTTATGCAAATAATTCTATTTCAAACAACTCAGTTTAGGATGAGTACAAAGTTTGTCAAAACATCTCTATTTCAAGCCATTCAGTTTATTCAAACAGTTCTAATTCAGCTAATTCAGTTTAGTTGGTTGGTTGTTTGGGTTTTATGGCATATCAACCTTTGCAGGCTACTCAACATCAAATCCATCTTTATGCAAATAGTCAGTTCTATCCCAGACAATTCAGTTCAGCATGAGTACACAGTTTAACCGTCAAAAACATTTCTACTTTAAGCCACCCAGTTCAGTCAAACAGTTCCAACTCAGCCAATTCAGTCCAGCACAAGTACAGATCCCGCCCATACACAGCCAAATGTCAAAAAAAGTTCCGCATTAAACAATTCAGCTCAGAGCAAGTAAAGGATGTATAATGAATGAGATTCCCTAACCTCTAGGCATGAAATCCGTATTTACCCAACCACACACAGGATGTGACAGAAGGTCAATTCTTAAGCAGAATACTGCATAAAACATCTTCCAACTGTTTGACATGGCATTAAAATCTATCATAAAGGCTTAGACAAACAATACAGAAAATTCAGTATTGTATAATGAAAACATCTACTATACAAAAAGACTAATAACAAAACCAAGTGAATAAGTAAATATTTGGATACCATCAGTAAATACTCATGGTTTCTAAGAATTATGCAGGTCAGGTATTACAGTATTTTAAGCAGAAAACCTGAAAATCTTCAATGAGAACATTTCACATTGAGAAGCAACCAAGGACAGAAAGTATGTTAGAGAATATTTCTTTAAATACGGTTAGTTCTTTTAATAGGATATTTCTTCTTTTCTCTCTTTTTTTTTTTTATTCCTCTTCCTTCTAAATTTCTTTTTAAACAAGTTAGAACTCATTTGTTTGCACACAGTTAAATCGTTTCAAGTATTGCAATTTAACACTAATAATTCAATTGAATATTAATAATTATCCCAAATAAAAGATTGAACAGTTCTGATAGAAAGATAGATAGATAGATAGATGAGAATTTAACAGGTACTACCACTCTGATTCAGAGTGGACTTGAGAGTAATGGTAATGAAAGAGTACTCCACATTCCCCCAACTTCAAGACAAGAGCTTCATCATCAGATGCATTTTAATTACCCATGATAATCCTCTACTTTTTAAGACCCAAAAAATATATAGGGCGTTTCAAAAAGTCTGATATCCTTTGAGTTGTACAGTGTTTCAGAAAATTGATATCATTTCATAATCTAATAATGTTGTGATGCTGACCAAAGAAAGAAACGGAGGACACAAAAGGTCTGATAGAAAAACATATATTCAAGTAACAGAAACAAGATACAAGGTTTGGTTTGGTTTCTTTGTTTAATGGCATATCAACCTTTGTAGGTTATTTAATGCCAAAGCCATTCTTCTAGAAGAACAGTATTGGTACTATTTAACCCATAGCTGGGAGGATTTGCCCAAAAGTAAACGTAATAGCGCGACTGGAGTATGAACTCGCTTACTACAATTATGCCGTCCATCGCTTTAACCATTACACCATGAGGACACCCCGCCCCCAAACAAGATACAAGTGAATCTGGTTAAACAGTATTTAGTTGGTAAAAAGCTGAGAGTCCAGTGTGGTATTGACTATCCATCCACAAGGCAAATGGTATCACACGTGATTGTGTCATGCTGATTGGTGCACTCTGACACTCTCATAAACATGTATTCATGGAGGAGGGTGAGTCCATTACATAGGGAGTACAACAAATAACTTGACCAATAAGGAGATTCTCTTAAAAAATATATTTTTGTTTTTCAGATTTTTTTCCCCATTAATATAAACTCTGCATTGTTTGGACTTTTGCTTTATAGCGAAAATTATTTTAATCTCACAAAAATATTTGTTTTGAGGCTATTCAAAATGGTGGCAAATCAAACAGTGCTCTAAGCTTTCAACTTGTGCCAAATATCTGAAGGAGGGAAGTCTCCATAGTGTAGTGGTTAACATGCTGGACTGCAATATCATAGTTAAGTGCTATTACGTTCACTTTTGGACTAATACTCTTGAGAAAAGTATGAACTCTTTAATTCACCCTCCCCCCACCAGCTATGGGTTAAATAGTTCCACTCCTGTTGTTCTACAAAAGTGGATTTAGCATTAAATAATTCCCAAAGGTTGATATGCCATTAAATAAAGAAAGCAAACCAATAACTGAAGGTTGAGTTTGGTTTTGTGGCATATCAACCACTGTAGGTTATTTAATGCCAAATACTGTTTTTACATCTATATTAAATATATATATAGGGTTTGTAAACATAAGTCAACAAAGCTAAATGGTTGCAAGTATTTCTATGTATCACTAAGAATTCAATTAAACATTAGTTATTTGTTTACACACACTTAAATGATCAAACAATTCTATTTCAAATAATTCAATTTAGCATGTCATTTGTTTGCACTCAGTTTAATGCCAAACAGTTCTATGTGACCCATAGATAAGACCCTATCAGGTGCTACCACTCCAGGCCAGAGTGGACCTGGGAGTGATGACAATGAAAAGGTACTCTGCAGTCTCCAAAGCTCCAGCATTACTGGAACGTCACCATCAGATTGTTTAGTGTCATATCAGGATACTCGTTTGGAAAGTCTTACCCCCTCTGCAGAGATGCTGTCAGTGTATTCTACAGCCCCAGCCAACTGGGCAACAACCTTCATGGATTATTTAATGCCAAATCCTGTTTATACATATACTGAATACATATGACTTGTAAGTAAATAGTTTGTAGGTAATTTCATTCTTAAAAATGTCAGAGTCATTTGTCAGCACACAGTTAAAGGGTTTCAAGTATTGCTATTCGACACTAACAATTTAATTTAATATCAGTCATTTGTTTGCACATCGTAAAATGGTCAAACAGATTTATTTGATCAATAGAGGAAACCCTATAAAGTACTACTACTACTAAGGATTGGAGTGGACCGAGAAGTAATGTCAATACAAGGGGTACACTACATTCCCCAAAACTCCAGGATTGGAGTCTCAACATCTTATGGTTTAGTGTCATATCAAGGACACTCGTTAAGAGGGATCTTACCTCTTTGCAGAGACGCAGTTGGTGATTGAGCAGGTCATTTTTAGACAGATGAACACCAAATCATTATTTTCCTTTTTGCGTTGATATATTTCTGAGCTGCACTTTCCTGTTCCCATAGGGGTAAATAGTAGGTCAGACTGGACTCTCTAGCCTTAATAAGACAACCAGCATAAGAGAAAAAAAACTGAATTTAAACCCTCTACTGGTAGTGTAACTAAGATAGAATAGCATAAACTGAGCCATCTCGCTTTGGTATGACACCCAGCCGAATCTTTTTTGCGGAGGTGAGGGAGTGTTATATATTGACCCTTGACCAAGCCATCAATCAAGAAATGCACCTGTGTAAAGAAGTGGAAGCAAGTGGGCATTATAAAAAGAATATAGGCAGGTGCCAGTGGTAGTTGAAAGAGTTAGAGACAGGAAGGCCAGAGTGAGGGCCAGCTTGTGGCCCTCAGCAACCCCCGGTTGAGCAACCCCAACCAAGATGCGGAAGAGGTGCTGCTATGGTCAAGAGAAGAAGTTGGGTCAATATAGCAGTCTGTTCCTGTCTCCACTCATCTCTCACACACCACAGAAATATCAAGAATAAAGAATGAGAGATAGATATTTTTTATAAAGAAGTGTGTTCGTTCGTTCGTTGAAGTTTGTAAATTATGTTTAATTATGTTTCCGCTTATATTTGTACATGTATATATGTAGTATACAACAGGGGTCTTACCCCTCTGCAGGATATCCTGTCTGTTTGTTTAATGTCTTATTGATAGGGAAGCTAAATTTCAGAGATGTGAAAGTATCATTATTACATATGGAAATACTCCGATTTATACCATTAACCAGATTGTTTTTAGACTTACAATATTTATATAAAACATGCAGTCAAGACGTAATTAATGTGTCTATGTATCTACCCATTTCCTCTGCCTCAAACAGGACGCAACATAAGGTCAATTTTTTAAGCAGTTAAACAGGTTTAAATTCAAAGTTTTCTTACTCCTAAACCAGTTAGTATACCAAAGTTAAAAGGCCTATCTACGTTACAATCTACCCATAGCTGCAGGGAGAATAGATAGATGCATAACTCTTTAAATCACTATGTAAAATGCAAACAGCCTCGTTTAGGATTTGAACTCTATTTCCTATGATAACAACTGTTACACCACAAGGAACTTCATTAATGTGGGAATGAGCACTTCAAGATAGGAAAATAAAATCTTTATATCGACTATCTTGAAATGTCATATGCTATGAATAATAAAACAGACAAAAACGTTAATCCTCATATTAAGAGATTTGGGGTGGATTATCGTGAAGGAAAAACTTGTAAAGCAACACTCTCATTTTGTTTCTCTATCAGAAGAGAGAGTGACTGATAACCAGTTAGGACACAGGGTGTGTTGAGTTCATGACAAAGTCATACCCTACAGGTTTTCCAAAACCAGTATTCACTTTAAAAAGACTAAATAACAGTTAAAGAAAAAATTTTTTTTTTTTTTTTTCTAATATCATCTTTCAAAAAGAACACGAATTCTACTTTTAATTTGTGTTCACATCTGATTGACTGATTTTAATGGCATATCAACCAGTCTAGCATTGCAGACTGCTATACATAGTTGCTATACTTACAATGTTTTAACCACTGCACTCTCCAGTCCTTTTCAAGTACCTTTTCTCAAACCCAGGAACTTTCCAGAAATTCCAAACTTAACCGTTTATTTGAATCATGGAGGTAGCCTGTTCTCATTCAGACATCCATATTTTGGGAGTATCTCACATCAGCCACTTTTTGTCTTTTTCATTGCAATTGGAATTGAGAGCAGGGTTTGAACTCATTACCTTGAAATAATAGGCTGCAATGATATTTGACCAGGCATCGTAACCCTTTTAGCTATGTGTCCATATTTACCAACCCCTCCGCTCAGGTAGGATATGACACAAGGTCAATTTTTAAGCGGAGTTTAACAGGTTTGAATTCAGAGTTTTCCTTCTCCTAGACTAGTTGCCTCACCAAGGCTGAAGAAACCAGTCTGTCCTACTATTTACCCATAGCTGGAGGGAGAATTATAGGATTCATACCTTTCCCAAGGGTATTAGTGCTATGTGAAATGCAATCAGTCTTGTCCAGGATTTGAACTGATTCAAATAAAGGGTTAAGTTTGGAATTCCTTGAAGGTTACCGAGTACAACAAAAGGCACTTGAAGAAGGCGAGAGTGTACAACAGTTGAAACGTTGTGAGTATAGCAACCAAGATAAGTAGAGTAGTGTGCAATGTATAGTGCATCATCATCATCATAATGCCTCATCTCAGAAATAGTCTAGGGTTATTTATTTATTTTAACGGCATGTTAATCCATCTTGGGTTATTTTATGCCTTAAAGTTAGGGAATCAAATTCATATTTTTTGTGCAATTGTTTTTTTGTTTACACAGTCCTATCAAATACAAATAATTTTCAAACAATCTAGTTGACCCACAGATGGGACCCTAACAGGTACTACCACATTAGGGCAGAGTTGACCTGAGAGTAATGCCAATGAAGGGATGCTCCACACACCCTAAGAGCTCGAGAAACTCCACACATGAATATACATGCGGAACCAGCTTAACCAACATCAAGTGAATGATATAACATGCACAACTTCATTGAGCACTGCACATCTGGATAGAGAGAGCAAACAAGGCACCCATACAACAGTTGTATACAAGAGTTCAAACATTGGGACATATACCATATTTTGACGGCTTATATTTATACCTCACCCGCCCCCCGCCAAATAAATGTTCTAGAAAATCACTTGGCATTTTATAAAGATCAGCTTGGGTTACCAGCTAGGAGTTATAGAGCTGAAGTGACCCTTAAATTAAACTGCCAAAATCTCTGCAAATGTAAACAAGGAGAGACCCACCCACAATACCAACTCTTTTCAAAGTAACAATAAAGTACTTACTGGTACTTCATACAAAATAACACCAGTCAGAAAATTAAGTAACAATGCTTAACCCTGCATATACCTAAACAAACCTACTAAGGTTTTTAAATCTAAAATATTGGGATTTGATAAGAAATTGAATATGTAATTTTATAAATAACCTGATAATTGGGAGAATTATAAATGTTAAGTGAAATTTTTTTACCTGACATTCAATGTTCAAACCAATTTATTTTAAAAAGCCAACCCAAATTGAGGCGTGTCTTATAAGCCTATGTGTCTTTTTTCTAGTGTCTCTGTCAGCAAAAGATATGCAAAATAAGACAAATCTGAGGAGTATGGACTACTCTTTTATTGCCATTACTCCCAATTCCACTATGACCCAGAATGGTACTACCAGTTAGTCTCATTTAAGGGCCAAGTAGATCTGTTTAAAATCATTTGTATTTGATAGGACTGTGCAAAAGAAAAAAAAAAAAAAAAAACACTTTAAGAATAACCCAACAAAAAATGCAAATATGAAAGTGAAGAAAACAGAAAAACAAAATAATCCAAAAGTGATGAATTTATTATAATGGAAAGTCAACGTTAAAACATTTTGGGTTTTAATAAACCTTCATCAGCACTTTAAGATGATGAAAAATGCTGCTAGAAACAACACAATTCCATAAACTCAAGGTATAAAATAACCTGGTACAAATGTTAAGCTATGTTAAGTCTTCCTTGTTATTTCGGCCTGAAGTCAGGATTGAATTCCAGATGATTTCATTTAGAACTGTATAAACCGAACGTCTATATAAACATTCAATTGCAATTCTACACTAATGCCCTCATGTGCAGGGTAACACACTAAACTGCATTTGTTAGGGAGACTTCAGTTCAGGAGCTGTGCAGAGCAGATGTGACAGCATTCATCCGATGTGGGTTAAGTCAGTTCCACACTAAGAATCAACATCTTGGATAACTATTTTTAATGGTTGGTATAAATCGGTTCTTCTGACATCCAATAGACACCATAAAGATGTAAGCCAAAAAAGAGCTCCAAGTCCAATTTCACGGTAGCAAGACAGGTCCTCAGCTATCCACCTTCGTATTTTCTCCATCCACAAAGAGTGGTTGATGAAATTGTCTTAGTGATCCTGAACCAGAGTGCCAAAGGGCATGTCCAAACCAAAGTTTGGAGTGACCATTTTGTTACCATAATTCTCAGGTCAATGATGACCCAGACTGGTTGTACTTGTAAAGGTCCCAGCGATTGGTCAAATACATCTGTTTGTAGATGATTAATATCACGAATAATTGCTTGAAGCTATAATTGTTTATGGATAATTATTCACATTAATTACTTGAAACTGTATAATTAATTAAAATACTTGTAACCATTTTGAACAACAATACATTGCTTCTTGAAGGATTGTTATCGCAATGGGTATGAAGTGTTTAAAATGATTGTGAAGAGAACTTTTTGTACCATATATAATTGGATACCATAATTGTTAGACTTTGGCATAAAATAACTCAACAAGAGTTGCCATGCCATAAAACCAACCAATGTCGAACCCTCATCTCAGTCACAACATTTTGGCCTGATCATTGTTCTATCTGGCTTTCATTAGGTGTCTGTTGTAATCTGTTAACTTCTGGGAATTTCAAACGGAACAATTTATTCAATTTACCTCCATATGTTGGTTGGAATATATATGGTAGACATAGCAGCAACCATATTAACAGTCAAGTCTAAAGGGTCTAACAATTCATGGCTTACACTGGCATAGCATCTCCAAGCCACTAATACAGAAGTAACCAAGAAGAAATATACAGAACTTTAATAGAGCTCCAAGAAAGAACTCACTCTCAACAAGCAAAGGTGTGCCAAACTATCTTAAAGCTGATTGGTTGTTTAAAGAACCGAATTGACAGACACCTTGAGAAGGCTGCAAAGTACAAAGGCAGAAACATGATTGTAATAACAAAGATAAGGTCACTAATTGGTGCATAATGATAATTTCTCATTAAGAAATTTGATCATCAATTGTAAGGCTCATAAAACGGTAGGCCCTCCCTCCCTCCACACACACACACTACAATAAGTTGTAAACATATTTATCAGAGTTTGTGTTTTTTATCAATATATCAACAGAGGCAAACAGCTATAGGGATAACATTTCACTTATACATTTGTTTATCAATACTATGTTGTTGTACGTGGCATAACAGTGACATGACCTTATTGAGATAATAGGCAATGGAAAAAGGCAGGCAGAGAATAGAAATTATGAATTCTCATGAACTTTCAAAAGGGTACAAGTAATATTGATGGAATTTGAATTTTACCAATTCTGATTTAGAAATTACTAATATCCAATATATTAGATTCTGTTCTACTTGAGATAGGTTAGGTTGTGTTTTATGGTATATCAACTATTGAGGGTTATTTAATGCCAAATCTGGTTTATACGTTTTGTCAGCAAGTAGTTTATGAGTAACATTATTTCTGGTTAAAAGGTTTTAATTATTGATATCCAACACTAATAATTCTATCTAAGAGTAATCATTTATTTGCTCACAGTTAAATGGTTTCAAGTATTGCGATTTAACATTAATAATATTTTATTAAGCAAAAGATTGAATAGTTCTATTTGACCCACTGATGGGACCCCAACAAGTACTACCAAAGTGAAACTGAGAGTAATGGCTATGAAGGAGTACTCCACATTCCCCAAACTCAAAGACTAGAGTATCATCATAAAATGCAGTTTCATGTCATATTCAAGACACCTGTTTGATATATTCATATAAGATGTTTTCAATATATATAAGGATTCGATACTACTATGACAAAACAGTGTTTAAAAATGTTTAAATATACATTTCTGTCTGATGGTTGTGTGATCCACAAAAACTTTAAATCGCAGAATTTAAAAAGTCATCTGAACATTTTAGGTTATAAAATACAGTTACAGGAATTTTATCAAGCAAATACATTTTTATATGATTTTCTGAAATAACGAATTTTCATTATTGTATGCTCAGACTATGATTCTATCTTTGTTCACTGGAAGAGAAGTAATATCACAAGGTCAATTTTAACCAAAATGATTTAACTGATAAGGAGATTACCATCTAAGCACTGAATGACGATAATATACTATATGAATTGAATATAAGATTTGGTTTGAAATTCCAAGAAGGTTACTAACAATGACAGACACCTGAAGATAGTTCGTAGAGGGAGTGGAAAGCATAGAGCACCAAAATACTTTGACTATTATAATAAACCTCACAAAGACAAGTCAGAGTACATGAGTATAATTGACTTTATAATAAGTGAATTATTTCAATCCCCTAAAATATCAACAATTAGCAATATGTTGCCATCTTCTTAGTGGTTGGGAAAAGGGAAAGACTAAAATATAGCTGGTGGGTGAACTGTATAGAGTTAAAGATGTGATTTTTAAATCTAAACGTTCACAAATAACTGAAACTTACTCTTATCGAGATGATAAATGTCAGTACTGTAGGTATAATAGCAACCCCCATTTTAAAAAGTTATATCAACAGTTCAAACAAAATATGTAACAAACACTTGTTTTATACGGCTAGAAAGAAATAGTTTCTGGAATGTGTGTTTGTTACAAACTCCTTTTTCTATTATTAACTTATTTTCACTGAAAATTTGATCCATTTTTGTGTGAACATGTCCTTGCCTTTTCCCTACAAACTGTGGAAATCGTGTTTCAAAACATTATAAAAACTATATAAATCTTTAGTTTTAGTTGATAAAAACTTGATAAAATTTGAAACAAAATATTCATAAATTAAGACAGTAATCTGAATTAGTTTTATAAAAAGTGGTAGTATGTGATAACAACAACAATGTTCAGTTATCGCTATTCTTCCTGGGAGAGGCTTAGAACTTTTTGAACATCCCCACGTGCATGTATTTACCCAACCCCTCCACCACAGATAGGATGTGACACAAGGTCAATTTTTAAGCAAAATAAAAGTGGTTTGAATTCAAAGCTCTTTCTTCTAGACTGCTTGCCTAACTAAAGCTCAAGAACTCAAGGGAGAGCAGATGGATTCATGCCTTTCCAAAAGGCATTAGCACAAAGTGAATGGCAAACAACCTCGTCAAAGAATTAAACTCATGTCATCAATTCCATTTCCTACGACGATTGTGGTTTTACATTAGGAAACATTAGTAGGTGAATGTGACGGTATAGTTTAAAAAAAGAAAGAAAAAAGAAGAAAATTATGCCATTAAAATTTTTTTATAAGTATGAGAGATGATTCAAAAGTAATGTCTATCTTATTTGTCAACATTTGAGAAGAAACTTGATAATTGTTATTACTTAGAATATTCAGACTACTGACCTAATCTTTGTTATATACATATTTCGGCTGATATATCCTTCATCAGGTGTTTTGTGTTGAACTCGAGTCCACAAAGAATTTCTAACTGAACCCATTATTTGAACCACAGGGGTAGACTGTTCCAATCCTGTTAATCCGGACTGGGTATGAGTGTTAAGTTATAGTAAATATTCCTCATTATTCTTACCTGTTGTTGGGACTGAACTTGCAACCTCCAGATGATTTCACTCAAAAGTACTTTCCAACCAAACGCCTTATTCACTGCACCATATATCTTTGCCAGATACATGGTAGAACAGAATTGGAACAGTCTACTTCTGTGGTTCAAATAAAGGGTTCAATTTGAGATTCTGTGTGGATTTGAGTTCAACATTTGAAGAGATCTGAAGGACATATCGGATGAAATGCTGTGAGTATAATAATAAAGAATGAGGTCAATAGTTGGAATATTCTAAGTAATAAAAATGTCTATTTATTTCCACAGAAACTCCAATAAGATACGAGGTATACAATAACCTCATTAGATAGAACAAATTTTCTACTGAAAAATGTTATTTTTCAATAGTCACTGGAAAATATATTTTAGTCAGCAATAAACAAAAGTCTGCCTGTCATACTTCTAAGTATTTGCACCAAAAATAATACATCTTATTTCTTTGTGTTGATCTGCAACATCAGAGATGAATGTTAATGGTAAATCAGTCCAAGTTAAACATTCTCACCAATAACTCATTTTTTGAAAGGAAATGTTTTGTTTTTTTCTTTTTACAGAAAGTTGTTGTCAGGAAAAATGGCATCAGACATAAAAGCAGAGGTGGATCAATAAAAGAAAAAAAAAAAAAAAATTACACTTATTAACATTCATTGATGCTTGCTAATGTTTACAAAGACCAAACTGATTTGTTTTGGGTTGGTTGTTTAGGTTTTATGGCATATCAGCCTTTGTAGGTTATTTGATGCCAAATCCATTTTTATGCAAATAATTCTATTTCAAATATTTCAGTTTAGCAGGAGTACACAGTTTAATTGTCAAAAACATTTCTATTTCAAGATATTCAGCTTTGTCAAACAGTTCTAATTCAGCTAATTCAGTTTGATATAAGTACAGATTTTGTTTACACACAGTTAAATATCAAAACAGTTTTATATTAAACAATTCAGTTTAGTGTAAGTACTGTTTCAATGTCAAAAACAGTTCCATTTCAAACAATTCTGTTTAGCATAAGCACGCAGTTTAAATGTAGTACAGTTTAATTGTCAAAAAGATTTCTATTTCAAGCTATTCAGTTTAGCATAAGTATGCAGTTAGTTCTATTTAACGCATAGCTAGGGCCCTATCAGGTGCTATCATTCTGGGACAGAGTGGACCTAGGAGCGATGGCAATGAAGGGGTACTCTGCATTCCCCAAAGCTCAAGCATTACTGGAACCACATCATCAGATTGTTTAGTGTCATATCCAGGACACTCATTGGTTGTTTTTTTTTTACCCCTCTGCAGAGGTGCAGTCGGTGTATTCTACAGCCGACTGGGTAATACACTGAGTTAATGTCAAAACTGTTTTATTTCAGATAATTCAGTTTAGCATAAGTACAGTTTAGATGTCAAAACAGTTCTATTTTAAACAATTCACTTCAGCATAAACATGCAGTTTAAATACAAAAAACAAACAAACCACAGTTTAGTTCTATTTAACCCATAGATAGGACCCTTATCAGGTGCTACCACTCCAGGGCAAGAGTAGACCTGGGAGTGATAGCATTGAAGAGGTACTCAACATTCCCCAAAGCTCCAGCATTACTGGAACCTCAACATCAGATTGTTTAGTGTCATATCCAGGACACTCGTGTGTGTGTGTGTTTGTGTGCGGGGGTTTACCCCTCTGCAGAGAAGCAGATAGTGTATTCTACAGCCCCAGCTAACTGGGAAAGTTTTGGTTTGGTTTTATGGCTTATCAACATTGTAGGTTATTTATACAAAATCCTTTTTATACATATATATATATATATATATATATATAAATATATATTAAATATGTTTTTTAAACACATTTTGTAAATATTCACTTCTATCAAATATGAATAATTCTATTAACTATTAATCATTTATTAGCACATAGTATTAAATAGCAATGCTTGAAAACATCTGACAATTCAATTAAACATCAGTCATTTCTATACACAGTTAAATGATCAAACAGTTCTATTTCAATTCAGTTTAACAGAAGTAATTTGTTTGCACTCAGTTTAAATGTCAAAGTATACATTTAAAAGTCAAACAGTTCTATTTGACCCATAGATAGGACCCTATCAAGCGCTACCACTCCGGGGCAAGAGTGGACTAGGGAGCAATGGCAATGAAAGGGTGCGCCACATTCTACAACACTCCAGCATTACAGGAGCCTCACCATTAGATTGTTTTGTGTCATATTCAGGACACTCGTTAGGGGAGTCTTACCCTTCTGCAGTGATGTAGTTGGTGTATTCTATAGCCTCAGCCGACTGGGCCAACCAAACTAAAATGCAAATACAGTTAGGTGGTGGGCAATGTATTTTAGCCATGTTAACAACAATTTGAGTCACACAGCTGTCAACCCACAAAATAAAGAATATTTTGATTAGCTCATCTTCTTGAATTGAGCCAATAAAATATGAAATACATGGACTATACTTTCCTGGCAATACCATCATTTCTGCTGTAAAAAAGTTTTGCTTTTGCTTCTATTGATGAAGATTATTGTGAACACAATGTACGTACAAGTTCTTGCTGGGGACTCTCAATCATTTTTGTAGCATTTCAGCGATTAATTCTAATGGGATGTCAACTCTTCTGGGGTTATTTTATGCCTCGGGGACAAAGAATTCTGTACATTGGATGTTCACATTTATATTTTTGTGTAGTGTAAGAGTTTTTTGTGCATAGTTATGCGATATCAAGTATTCTTATTTCATATCATTAATTATATCGTTTCAAGTATTCCCATGTAATACTAATAATCATATGGTTTCAAGTAACAATTTCTATTTAATAATTATCATTTGCAGGCCAAACGTTCTATGGTTTCAAATAACTAATAATAATTCTTAGAAAACAATTATAGCTTCAAGTAAGTATTCTTAATACAAATAATTTACAGTTAGATGATATCAAGTATTTCTATCTAAAACAATATTCAAATCTATTTGACCCATAGGTATAACCCTAACAGTTACAGAGTGAACTTGTGAGTAATTGCAGTCTAGAGGTACCCCACAATTTCCAGAGCTCCAAAAATGTACCTTGACCATCTGATGCAATTTAGTGTCATATCCAGGACACCCTTGAGGGGAGGGGTCTTACCTCTCTGCATGAGATTCTGATAGTGTATTCTAAGACCTATCAACAGGGCGGAAGGTAATTATGATGCTAAACTTAACTTTTACTTTGTGTCTATCAGCTTAGCCAAACCAAATTTTTATCATTTGTTTAAATGTATAAAGTAGACATCTACTGAAATTTTCTTTGCTAGAAACCCAAGTTATAAATTCAAATAAAGACTTAAAAATAAAAATTGAAATCTTTTTTATATTTGTAGTACGAGCAATAATCACCAGAGGGGGGGGTAGAGAGTGCATAAACGTTAAGCTCCCAACAAAATTTATTAAATTTAAGTCCTCACTGAAACATAGTTCTTTCTGTATTACTAAGCTTGAAAATCCAGTCTGTAGGGCAGGTTTTCAGCCAGTGTCTTAAAAGTACATTGCAAGGTTATTTTGGACACTACAACAAAACAACTCCATGTGAAGAACGCCAGGTTTGTACAGAATTTGTTTCGAAATCCAATCCACTCCATTCCACCCAACGCTACCCCACATAACCGTGTAGAAAGTGAAAGTAGAAAAAGAAGCCGAAGTGTCGTTACTTGATGCTTTCGCAGACATACTGTCTGCTACTACTGGTTAGTGCAAACGAAGAGGAGGAGGAGGAAGATTTCATTGAAAGGAGGCTGCAGGCAGGGTCAGGGTGGAGGTGGATGGGGGGGGGAGTTTCTTCTTTTTCTTCATCACTACTTCGGTCCTGGGACCACCTCACTTCTTAAAACAAGTCTCTCTCTCTCTCTCTCTCTCTCTCCTATATCTCTCTTTCTCTGCAGAGACGTACAAACACCCTAACATGCGTGCCTACAGTGTAGATAACCAGCTACAAGTCATATCTATTTCATTCTTCTTCTCCTCCTCCTCCTCCTCTTTGCTTTCCTCTTTTCTTTGATGGCTTGACCCAGTTATTCAGTCCTCTTCTTTACTAGATTTATCGTAAATAAATAGTTAAACGACGAGGGGGGGGAGTGAGAACAGTAAATACCAACACTGATTACTGACAGATGCGTTTTAAATACTAAACCACTTTTCGTTGATTTACTTTTCATAATCCGTGATGGTAGCAAGCCTCACTAAACCAACACTCCAGATTAAAATTTTAAGTCTCTCAAGTTCTCTCGACAAAATCTAACCGCAAGTAACCAATGATTAAAAGAACGTGTCCGTCTGGGATTTTTCTTCTTCTTTTTTTTGTATCTAGGATCAAAGAATTCTTCCAATAACAACAATAAAGTTACAATCCCTGTTTTTAATAGTTTTTAAAATGAAATTGTCACTTCATAAACTCAGAAATTCCACAGAAATATCCGGAAAAAAAACTGTTCACCAAAACGAAACACAAGAAACACGATGCCAATATAAAAGTTAATTTCTTCCACTGTAACTGAATATTTTTTTAAAGTCTGGATTATAAAAACTGAAATGTGGAGGAAATAAAGATATTCCTACTTTAAATATAAAATTTCTTTATATATATATATATATATATATATATATATATATATATATATATATATATATATATATATATATATATATATGAGAGAGAGCGAGAGTGAGTGTGTGTGTGTGTGTGTTGTGATACACATACAACTTTAATTAACGTGGCCATAGTAGTAGTAGTGAAGATCTTTCATCGCCACAGCTTTTATGAAGGTTTTTTTCATTCAATTGAGTCAGGGTCTTCTTAATCTCTCTTTAATACTTGCTTTATATTTTTTATTATTCTACATTTTAAACATGACTATATTTTTGAAGTCGTAGAAGATAACATTGATTGGTTTATAATATACAAAAAACAAAACATCAAATCAACATCTTTCTTTAGAGATTTATTTATTTATTTTTTTTACTTAGGAATGAAAGGAAATAAAATACTATTGATATTTGCTTCTAGGTTTGTGTTTTGACGATTGTTTTTAACGATTTAATTTAAAAGAGAAAAGAAACTAACAACAAAAGACTGAGGTTTCTAGTTTTAAAATATATACAATTCAGAATATGAGGCCAGGTACAAAAATAATAAAAACTAACCCTTTTTAACCTTTATTTAGGTCAAAGGACATATTGAGTTCATAGTCTTTTAACTCGCCATCATCGTCGTCGTCATTTCAGTCTTTTTTTTAAAATACTTTATCCAAACATTCATCTTTGTTGACCTCACTAGGTTCAAATTTGGTACAGATTTTCGAAAAACCTCTTAGAAAATATTAGTAAGCCGTGTTTCTAACACAAATTTTGATAATTGGTACGGAGAAGGAGATAAATAAATAACGGGGGTCTGAATCGATAAGGTCGGTAGGGAAAAAGGAATTAAACCATGTGTCAACATTGTCGTTTTCGGGGCGAGGGGAGATCACGACATTATATATATATATATATATATATATATATATATATATATATATAATGTTCTTCTCATATTCAAATTAGTCACTTAAAATGTCTTAAATAATAATTTGAGGGCTTGGAAAGAAGCCATTTCAAAAATTGGTTTGTAAAATGCCAATGTTGATAAAAGTATTTCTTTCATAGAACGAAAATTCCTGTATCTATTCTTTTAGTGGGAATATTTTCAAGTATGTAAAAGGTGGGTTTAGGTTTTCTTCTCCGACAATAAAAAAAATTTAATGAATTTCAAAGAAAAAACAAAATAAAAGAAAAGATTTTTTTTTTTTACAAAGGGAATCATAAAAGAAACAGATTGAAACAAAACCTCAAATTTCAACAAGCAAAATTAAAATGTTATTTGAATAAAATTTAAGCAACCTGTACTCGTTAGAAATTGTTTAATGTTTACGTATTTAGGCAAGATTTCTACCTCTCACACACATAAGGGGGGGGATCATTTATCAGAAGAAAAATAGTTTTAACCATTTCATATATATTTTCAAAATACCTTTATCTCATTAACAATTGTCATATTACAAAAATAAAATAAATAAAATACACACTCGTCTGATATTTTGATTTGTGAAAGAGTAAGAAATTGAATTTTTCTAATTATTTTGTTTTCTTGGCAATATAGTTTACTATCAAATAAAATAAAAATCCATCTTTTATTTTGAATGAAAGACAAAGAGCTAATTGATTTTTAAAAAAAATCCAATTTTTGTTTTCCATATTTCCTTCCGAACCCAAAATACGATTTCCTTTTTTAAATTAGTTAAGATTAGTAATTTTTTAAAAGTTTCATATTTGTTAAAATAAAAAAGGGACATACTGAATATGAGATTAGGAAAAAAAAAAAAAAGTCTTTTGTGTGGGTAGGAATATTTTTGTAAAATAAAAAAAAGAAAAAAAAAGTCGACACTTTTTTTGTCTAGAGGTGTTTAATATTTTTTTTAGTTTCACTTTCTGTGGGAATAGATAACTATTTCTAATGATAATAACGAGAAATCTTTTATTTGTTTATTTTTTTAATATTACCATGATAATTTTAGGTATATTTGTAAAAAAAAAGATAAAAGATTAAAAAAGCCAAGGTAACAAAAACACACAAAATATCAAATATATTGTTTCACTGTTTATTTGCATTTCTACATCAATGAGAAGGAAACCTGTTTAAACAGTCATTTTGCTCCCTTCAGTAAAAAAAAAAAAAAAAGAAAAAAAATCTATGATAAAATATAGACAATTTATACGAATACAATGTATATATTTAATTATTTAGTTTTATTCGAAAAGGAAGTGAGGTACAGGTTTTTTTTTTTTAAAAAAAGAGTCAATTTCTTAGAAAGCTTTTTTTAAAATATAGTTATGTTAAGCATAATTAAACATAAAATGAACTCAATGACTTAAAAAATTTGAACTGATGAATAGAGAAAAGAAAGAAAAACTTATCATTTTCATGTATGTACACAACATTTTTAGCTTTCATTACACACAATCATAGACATCAGTACACCGGGTACAAACATGTTAAAAACAAACAAAAAAAAACAAATTAGGTTTTAAAAAGAAAGACATTACAACACATAACTGTATTTACTCAGCATACACAATAAACATTTACATAAGGCGAAAAAAAAAAAGAGGAAATTCATTGTTGACTGAAGTTTTAAATTCAGTTATTTATTATTACATCGTTATTAATTAACTAAAAATCTTTTTCTTCTCACGGACACTTGTTATATCCTAGAGATAAAAAAAAAGATTAAACCTGTTTTAATATCACTTTATGTTTATGAAGAAGATTGTTTAATATCTAATTTGTTTCACTTTATAAGAAACATGAATGCCTGACCAAAAGAAAAAAAAAAGTATGTAAGTCCAGATGGGACATCGAAGTTATTTTATAATATTTTATTTACTTTAATTTTTTGAAAATGGAGAAATAATTAAGCAATTTATCTCTAGCCCAAATTAAAAACTGAAATGGATAAATGTTAAATATCCAGCCTTTTTTTGTGTTAGATTATTAAGCAAGCTAGTGAAAATTGTAAGTATACGCGTAACAACAACAATAATAATATAGTTAATATAAGTACGCAGATTTAACATTATACAAAACACATACATAAGATCTTCCTCATTTAGAAAGAAACACACACACACGCATTATATATATATATATATATATATATATACGTGTGTGTGAGAGGGAAAAAAAGAAATACGTGAATATACACACATACAGTTAAGTCTAACTCATTTATCTGCCCTTGATTGGAAATGAAAAATCTAACATCAATTAATATTTTAATCGTTATAAAATAAAAATCTTAGATAAAAAAAAAAATAACCCAGATTTATCCATCCTTTTTTAAATGAATAAAAAAAGACTCTCAATATAATTAGCAGTCCAAATAGATTTGGATATAAAACAAACAATGAATTAGTATTTCTGCGTAAAACAAACCAAATGAATGGAAGAAGAAAGAGTCGAGTTAGCATACAAACATTTGTATGATGCGACGAGAGTATAATTTTCCACAGTAAAGGATATTAAACCTCGCCACATGCTCTGTAATTTAGGTTTCAAATTATTTCTATGAAGACGAATAAACATTAAAAGAGGAAGTATTTAATAATATAAATTTTAATTGCTATAAATTACCTAGCAGGGTTTTTTTATTACTTCGCAAGCCATAAACTAGCTTTATTGTGATGCTTAAAACAGATTTTCATTTATTGAATGATAAAAACTGCATATTTATTTGAAACTAATTTAAGTTTAACACCAAACAAAAAAGTTAATATAACTAATTATAATCATTCAATAATGTCTTTTAAATGGTTTTTCTTACTTAGTTTTAAGCCCTATTTATTCATCTTCATTACAAATCCTGTTGATGGTGGTCACTGAAAATGTTTAATTTTTTAAAGCCAGGTGAAGAATTTTTCCGTGTGTACATTCTACAAGAGATGAATAAACAAATGGGACATTTAAATTTAAAAATAAATAAGTATTATTAGACATTTCAAGAGAGATCCACGCATTCAGCTTAATTTTTTTTTTATTTGTTTAATTTTTTTTTTTATATCCATAATAAATAAAAACAGGAAACGGCAAAAAAGGAAAAAGAAAAAGAAGAATTCGGTGAGAGAGGCCTACCTGTAACATCGGAAGATTCTCCGGAAGGTGGGCCGTTGTCTCTGTGTGCTCCAATACACCCTCCCATTTCATCTGGGGGAAAGGTGGAGAACAGTTGAGCCCCAGAAAAAAATCTTGCCGTAAACAAGGGAACCCCCTTTCGACAAAAACCGTCCAAGAAAAAGCCAACTCGAAAAGAGCCAAGATTTTGGAGTTTTTTTTTTCCGCGAATGACGTCACAATACCAATCGTCCGCAGTGAACAGTAATACTAAGCTGTGATTGGTCAAAAATCAAACCTCCTCCTCACTCTCTTCCTTCGTTCGTCCGTTTCTTTTTTCTCCTCTCCTTCAATCTTCTTGTTACACTTTTACAAAAAAGAAAGAAAAAAAGCTTTAATCTGTCGAGTGCCATGTTAGTGAGGTTCGGTAATTTGCACTGCATTTCGGAGTAAAAAAAAAAAAATTAAAAGATTAAAGTAAAAAGACTATTTCTTTTATCATTCAGTTTATTCTTTATACTTGTGGTAGTCCAAGTTTAAAAACCAAAAACTTTGTCCTGTATTTCGTTCTAGCACAGCTGAGCGATATTATCATCTGCTTGTAAAATCAGACTGCTTAATTTTTTTTTTAATGAAAGATTCGAAATCAAGTGCTGTATCGAGGATCATTCTATAATTTGGAACAATTTAGACATTAATAAATGCAATAAATAAAAAATACCCAAATTTCAGGAATATCTGGGCTTCTGAAAAAAGCGCTATCTTGATTTTTTTTAATTCCACGATCAACCTGTAGTATCTGTTCTGTTTGGTTCAATAAGGAAAACAGACAATAAAAATATATTTCAATTACTTGTAAAATAGACAAATTAATGAATTTTATTTTGTTTTGTTTTGAATCTTTTTTTTTTTTTTTTCAACTTCATTATTATTGCGCAGACAATTTTTAAAAAACCCTTTCTAATGTTTCGCTAGGTCCTAAATTATCTCTCAACAAAATAGCTTGTTGCTTTATTACAAATATTTAAGTTTATGTTATAACTGTAGTTCGTACACTGAAAACTGAAATCACATTTGTATTTTTATCTACTTTTTTTTTTTTTTTTTTAATAGTTTGCTTGATAAACTTGAAAACTCTTTACTTCACCTAATAAAACAGAAAAGTGAAGTCGATTACTTTACTTTAAAAAAAGTTTATGACAAAAAAATGACAAAAACTAATTCCGATACATCGAAATAATTTTTTTTTTTTTTTTTGTTAATATTTAATTTAATTTAATTTAATATACATTTTAGTTTGACTAAGGAAATACACGGAAGGAAAACAGATTTTTCTTTTTATTCCTGAAAAAATTCGGAAACTTTTTTATATAAAATATTTTTACTTAATGATAGTTTTGCCTTTATATATATATATATATATATATATATATATATATATATATATATATATATATATATATAATGTGATAATGATGATGATACTGGAGAAGGTATTATTTGTGAAATTTCTTCTTTGTGGGTATTGCAGAATTTACAGTTAAGACTGCCTTGCGCGCAAAAAGATCTAGCATCCGCTTTTCTATTAAAGAAACTAGTTTTTGATTTTTTTCTGATGGACAAGGACACACAGCCCAAGTGTCCTTCATCGTCTGATTATATCATTTTATTTTATTTAATTTATTTTTATTTATTTATTTTTGTCGGGCAATTTCTAAAAATAGGAAAAGGGGAAAAAACAAAAACAAATGAAACTTTAAAAAGAAGAGAATAATTGAGAGGAAGGGCAGATAACTCGTTTACCAAAACAACCTTTTTAAATTAATAATAAACAAAAGATTTTAAAAAATTTAACTTATTCAAATAAACAAGCAAAAATTTCTCTTTCAAAAAACAATTTTCAAAAAATCTTTTATTTAATTTAAAAAAGGAAACTTTGTTTTTTTTTTGTTTTTTTGCGCAAACTTTAGAGTTCTTTGGTTTGCATTATTTTTTTCCGGAGTTAAAAATAAACACACACACACACACATATATATATATATATATATATATATATATATATATATATATATATATATATATATATATATATATATATGCGATTAAAAAATAAATGCAGTATTTTTGTAAGTGTTTGCAAGCAAGCAAAAAAATTTATCCACTTTTAATATATTTTTTAATTTATTGACGTCGGGACTGTCACGGTACTCTTCGCAACATGGCGGCCTCCTGCACGTGGAGTAACCTTGTGGAAGAATATTTTTCCGGAGTTAACAACTCTGCAGCCTCCAGAATTGCCACAGGTTTGTTTCTTATACAAAATTAAACCTTCTTTCATCATCTTAGCAATCTGACCAAAACGTAATTAGCTGAAATGTTCATTATTTGTACTTCAACTTCGACAGCACACAATCACATAACACCATTCAACCTGCAATTAATTAATAAGATTTTGATTTTATATTTTAGATAAAGAAAAATTTTAACAGTAGATGCAAAACAACATCTTTTGGTTATGATTGTTGAATATTTATTTCTAATGGGAATACTGTTCGGAATCATTTCATTTTCTTTGTACGTAATAAGTCAAGCAACTTTTCATTTTCAACCGAACTCTATTTTTCGTTTTTAGATTTTTTGTTTTATTTAAACTTTGTCACTTTAATAAACTTTAAAAATGTTTTTATGGTATTCTTTTTGAACTATTATATTGATTTTAGGTTTTTTATTTATTTATTAGATTGTTAAATAAAAAAACAAAGCAAAGATTATCAATTAAATTGACGTCATGTCTTCTAATTGTTTAGTCTCTTTTAAGTCTTGAATGAGTCATTGATTTGAAAGCTTGACATTAAAAAAAATATAACTCACTTTAAACTTTCTTTTGTGGGTAATAAAATAATTGCTTTTTTATTTTTTGTTTAGTCATTGCAATGAAATAAGCCATAATGGATAAAATCAAGTCTTTTCTTCACTATTATATAATTTTAGAAATCTTTTAACTGTTATTACTTTAAAACTTAAGATTTCATTATTTATTTATTATTTTTTGACTTCGTTATTCTTTGATGTTGAATATCTTTTATAATCGTTTATGATTTTCTCTTAGAAAAATATTGATTCCTTAATTTGCTGTCAATTTATCTCATAATGTTATTTCTTCTTAACTAACATTATTTTAACCCATTTAAAAAAAGAAAAAGAAAAAAAAGCTATTAAGTTGACAATTCTTCTTTCTAGACTTAATGCCAATTTCTAGTTTCAAACCTTTTTTGTGTTTGAGTTAATTAAACAACTTTAACAAAGCTAATTTTTTCTTCTCTTCTATACTGAAGTTTACCAAAATAACTAATCGACATACATTTTGTAATTATTGTCTGATTTCGTCCCCCCCCCCCCACAAAAAAACAAACTTGTTTTCTTTATAAACATCCTGTCGTGACCATAATGACAATTTTGAAAATTTTCGCTCTCCAAAATCAATTTAGTAATGAATGTATACTGTATTGAAGTTAATTTTGCTTCGAATTATTTACTATTTAATTTTTTTTATATATCTATAAAGAATTTTTTTAAAAGTATACTAGAAGCACCCGTTGTTTTTCAGAAATTGTTTAAACATTTTTTAGTTTACCAAAAAGTAATGGGTTTTGTTTTTTGGTTTTGTTTTTCCTTCAATTTTTACTAAATTTGAAGTTAGGTTTCATTTTACGTAACAAAAATATGTTTTTGTTTTATTTTAAGCATTATTAAATCAAACAAACGTTACGTACAATTTAAACCATTTTTTTAATACACATTTTGTGATAATGACTTAGTTTTAGCTTTCTGATAATTTCATATTTTTCTTGCTCAACTCGGTTTTTGTGGTTCCATTCAATATGAGTCTTTTACTGTGGGGTCTGATCAAATCATAATTGCTGTTTGTATCTGGTTTGGATACATCGCTTTCCCCAAACTCTAACTCGGTTTTGACAACGTATCGGTTATTTATTTGCATATTTTTATTTATTTATAAAGCCTAAAAGTCGTATTTTGAATGAAACTACAGAAATCTGTAGTATTTTCTTTTGTTTGTTGCCTGTGAAGAAATTAAGAAATTTAAAGCAATGATATTTGGATTCATCATTGTAAATATCGGGTAAGAATTGTCATAATAAACCTTGGGGGTGGGGACAAAACTTAAAAAGCAACACTTTTTTATGTGTGTGTGTGTGTGTGTTAATATTTTCAACAACTACAACATTGTTTGTCGTTGAAAAAAATTGCTCTTAAAGATATCTATAATATAACGAAATCGCTTTTCGACTATTTAAGATCATCTTATTGAAAATGTAATCAGGTCAGTAATAATAATATTTTTGGTTTATCTCTGTTATGGAGTTGACCTTTTTTCCTTAGCGGTCATCAAAGTTATAGCTTTACTGATTTCTACTTGTTTTCTGGGGAAGATGATTTCTCGGGAAACTAACTTATAAAACAATATTATCCCAAGAAATAAGCCTCCTACTTGATTAAGAGAGTTATTTACGTAGCTTAGCTTAGAGGTGGCACAAGGCCAGAATTAAGAGCCACCCAGTAAGAATAGAACTCACTACCAATGGTCTGATGATCTAGCTTGCTAACCATTACACTACGTTATCATTTACTAAGCTCAGCTTAAAAGCCAGGAGTGTTGTGCACTCATTGAGAATCGCACTCACTAACCGTTTTACACCCCGTTGTTGGTAGTCTTGTATGATGAATGAATGATCAAACAAATTGGTTTGTTTGTCGGGATAGAGGTAAAGTTTAATCAACATTAAATTTTCTTTTTAAACTATTTATTGTTTTGAGTTTTTAAGAAATTTTATTGATTGCATTTTATTTTTAAAAGGATCCCATCTCTGCAATAAAATATTAATTATGAAGGCTACTTTTAAGTAAAAGACTTAATGGCACAAACTATTTTTTTGTCACTACTTGGCCCATTTAACCCCATTGATTGTTTTTTTGTTTGTTTGTTTTTGTGGGTTTTTTTTTTTATGAAAATGATATTTTAAGTTTTTAAAAATAATAGTTTAACCCTTGATACGTCAACATCTTTTTTTAATGATTCAAGCATTGATATTCTCTAATTCTGTTTATTTCGTTGTAAAGCTACAATGAAGGCACAAGGCCTTGAAGTTTTTTTTTTGGGGGGGGGGAACGGTCATGCTGTCTCTAAGAGTACTATGGGAACCTAGCTAATCATGTTCGCCGACCCATTCAACAGTACAATATATATCCAGTCGTCCATCTCCATGCACGCTGCGACCACCAAAATACCACATTTGCTCTGTGAAAAGACCTACTTAAAACCCCGGATGTAATGTATGATTTTATATACAATTTATGATTTATTTACAATGAACTTTGTATGATGGGGATGAGAGAAAAACCCCGAAATGTACAAAAAGCGAAAACAAGGAAAAAATTCCCCGTTTGGTTGCCCTCCCATCCCCACCGTCTACGAAAATGGAGGTCGACTGTTTTCCAGTGTCCGAAAACAAGCCGGACCTACCCTAGGTGGGATATATTCTCTAATTCTGATAAATTTTTGGAAAGAAAAGAGTTAAGAAATGAATAACTGAAAAAAGGCGCGTGAATAAACTATTTTTATTTATTTTTATTTCATGCACTTCCTTTTTCTCCACCTGATTTCCATTTTGAGGATAGACAGAAAAATTAGCCCAAAATTAAAATATATTTAAAGGTTTATTAAACTTTTAAAAAGAAGTGATATGCGGCGACGTTTATACCGTTTTTACTGAGCAGTCAATTTTGTATTAACCTTTTGTAAATTCATTTTTTTTTTTTTTAAGTCTTGAACAAAGAAAAAATAATTTATTATTTTGTTTTTTAAGAAATGGTTTTATCACTTTTTCGAAAAAATTATTTAAGAAATTATCAAATACTTTTTGATTTGCTAAAAATCAGAAATTTTAACTCATTTTAAAAAAATGTATCTCTTTTTTTTATTTATCTTAGTTTCAGGTTAGTGTGAAACAACTGTTGCTCACATAAACAATACATTTATTTTCCGTCAATCCAAACGTCAACACATTCCTTTTAGGACCATCTCTTTTTAAAAGTTCTGTTTATTATACTTGGGGTGATATAAATTGTTGACGCTAAAAGAACAAAAGAGTTTTGCTATTTTAATCTTTAACTTTAAACAATTAGAGAAAAAGAAAAAGGTTAGAAGAGATGGAATTCGACGAAAACATGTATTTTTTTTTTATTTTTTTTTTTTACTCATTTTAAAAATAAAGCCTTTCAGCATAGGTCCAACTTTAGTAAACTGGTTCCTGTTTGACATCATTCAACCAACACAGATATTTTTGCCTTAAATGACTTGTATCAAGTGATATATCTTATTTTACTCTTTGTGGGTATTTCACACTAGTTTTATCTGATAGTTTTTCAATGGCAGTAAGTCTACTCAAGTCTCTAAAACTCATCTCATTATCTTAGCCAATTTTAACTGGTCTCAATTCTTCCTCTGATCTCCAGTTTCCTCAGTCACTTTTCCTTTTGGGGGACTGTTTCAAGGGCAACAACTGCAGTTACTCTCATTCATCCACCTGTTTTACAGTTTCAACTGTTCTCTGGCAAGATCTAGGTATTTGTCAATCTTTTTACTTTCATTTTCATTCTTTTGTCTGCTGTAATGGCAAAATCCTCTAGATGGCAAGTTTTTTCTCTTTCTTTCTTATTAGTAGTAGGTTGGGTCTTTTAACCAGGGTTTGGTAATCTGTTTGTTAGTTGTCTAAATTTCTGAGATGAAGCTTGGTGATTTTTTATCATTAAGGGTTTTCGGACTATTGTTTTCATCTTTATTGTTATTTCCACAATGTTTCGACTGATATGTCATCCGGCCTTCTTCGGGTGTTTGTCGAACTCTGGAACCTTCACGGAACTTCGAACTACATCGTCTATTGAATCCACGGGGGTCGCCTGTTCCTGCTGGACACATGGCGTAACGGTTATAGGCATTGGTTCCCTAAGCTTCTAAGGAGACAATCATCTGGAGGTTGCAGGTTCAATCTTGACTGCAGGCGAGTAACAATACAGGAATACTTAACACTTGTACCCAATTATGGCCAACGGAATCAGAACAGGCTATCCCCGTGGATTCAATAAAGGACGTAGTTTGAAGTTCCTTGAAGGTTCCTGAGTTTGACAAACACCTGAAGTAGGCCGGAGGACATATCGGCTGAAATGTTGTGGAAATAACAATAAAGATGAAGACAATAGTCTGAAAACTCTTAATGATAATAATCTGTTTGTATCTCAAAATCCCAGATAATTTCATGGGTCTCATTTTTTGATTCTGGTTTTTTCATATACCTTGTGTCAACCTGGTCAAATTTTAATATCTTGTACAGTTCCCAGTGGCTGACTTTTCCCACCCAGTCATATCTAGTATTCTATTCTTTTTGTACCTGTTTGCTGCATTAAACTACTTCTAAAGTTAACTGCAGTGGTGCTTCTGCATGTGAATGAGCCTGTTAAGTAAAAAGTAAAGTTGGCAACCTTAGTCGATGGTGATCTGAAGGCTCCCTTTTCAATAGCTACTACACCGAGGTGTAAGGGAGGGCGCAACTCCATTCCCAGGATTGCTCCACTTTACCCTTGATCCTCATCTTATAGTGCTGACTGCCAAGCAAGGTGGCATCAAGTAACACTTTTTTTAGTCTTTGGTATGACTCAACCTGGGATTGAAGCCCAGTCTCCCGGACCATTGGCAAACACTCTACTCATTAGGCCAATGGCCCGGGTTACCTACTATTGCCACTTAATAAGTGAAGATGTTATTAACTGCTCCCATCAGGTTTTTTTTGTTATTACTATGAGTTAAAGAACAATAACAACCAAAAAAAAAGAATTTAAGGAACCGAGCAAAACAATTGAATAAACAATTTTAGTAACTCAAAACATTATTTCCCATGCAAAAAAAATTACTTCAAACAAATTAATTGGCCTACTATCTAGAAGGCATCGAGATCCCTTATCTGTTTGACACAGAATTCAAGTGGGAACAAGTCTCCTTGTTGCAGTTGAAAAAGAAAATAAAATGAAATGTCCTGTCCAGCACAGGGATTGAACTCACCATATCCAGGTTATTAGTGATGTCTTTTTGTAAGCATTCTATCACCCGAGACTAGCCCTGTCAGTGGAGAGATATAAAAGCCAAGGCAGTTTCTCTTTTTTTTTTTTCCTCAGAACCTTTGACACTCAGTTCCCCCACCTTTAGGATTTTTGCCAGTCACTGAGAAAATTAAACAGATTGCAGTAGAGAGGAAAAAAGGAACCTAGCAAGTCAAGATGAGCAGAGACTGGAATAGACCAAGACTATTCTTTAATTTAAACTATGGTTCTATGCCTTAAGAGTTGTCGCCTAAAGTTGTTCCCCAGAGTAAATTATTGAAATGTGGTTGCCAATTCAATCAAATAATTAGATGAGGAGGTGTAGGAAGAAACATTTCTATTAATAGCTGTCTTGCATTTAGGCTTCAATTAAAATCTGTCCATTGATAACAATGAATAAATGAGCTCAGATTTAGGTGGAGTAGAAATTTCCCTCACCTCTTGTCTAAAGGGGGTAAAATCAGGGGTTCAGTACCCTAAAAGAGGAATAGCTTTGACCAGCTGTGCAAAAGAGGTGTCTCTCTGTTTAAAAACAAACCCTTGAATGAAGGCAAAGTAACTTAACCTACAAAGGATTTTCTATAAAAATTAGTTATCTGGAAGGAAGAATACATGTTTTCATTTAGGTATTCCAAATTGCTTTAAAACACTTTTTGATTTTAAATGCTTTTTGCTTTTATTCCCTCTCAGTAAAGCTTCCACCCTCTTAGTGGAGCTTAAAATATACTGACTGTATCCCTTACTCCCTTATTTGTATTAAGAATAATTACCTGAATCTATGATTGTTTACTAAGGATTATTATCATTAGTTATTTGAAACCATATAACTATGTGCAAGCAAATGATTACCAAATAAAAATAAGTACTTGAAACTATATAATTGTGTATGAATTATTAGTATTAGATAGGAATACTTGAAACCATAGAATTGTGTATGAATTATTAGTATTAGATAGGAATACTTGAAACCATAGAATTGTGTATAAATTATTAGTATTAGATGGGAATACTTGAAACCATAGAATTGCGTATAAATTATTAGTATTAGATAGGAATACTTGAAACCATAGAATTGTGTATGAATTATTAGTATTAGATAGGAATACTTGAAACCATAGAATTGTGTATGAGTTATTAGTATTAGATAGGAATACTTAAAACCATAAAACAGTGTGCAATTATTGGTGTCAGCTAAGAATACTTAAAACCATACTATCATATGCAAATTATTAGTATTAGATAAGAATACTTGATATCATAACAGTCTACACAAAAAAAAGTAAATGTAAAATGTACACAATTCTATTTCTCTCACGTTTAGGCATAACGCCCAGTCAACTGGGGCTGTACAATATGCTGGCTGCATCTCTGCAGAGGGGTAAGACCCCCTCCTTTCCATCAGTCTCCTGGATATGATATTAAACTATCTGATGGTGAGGCTCTAGTCCTAGACCTTTGGAAATGTAGAGTATCCCTTCATTTCCATTACTCCCAGCTCCACTCTTACCCAGAGTGATCATAACTGTTAGAGGTCCCATCTATCAGTCAAATATAACTATTAGTTTGACATAGTAATACTAAATTCTTTTAACACTGTGCAAATAATAAATATCAATACTGAAACTATTTAACTGTGTGCTAACAGTTAATATTAAATAGAATTATTAGTGTTTGGTAGCAGTACTTAAAATCAGTTAACTGTGTGCAAACAAATATTGAATATAATTATTTGTGTTGGATAACAATATTTGAAGCCATTGAACTGTGTGCAAACAAATGAATTCTGGCTCATTTAGAAATGTTACCTACAAACTATACTCTTACTTATTATATACAGGGCCAGGCAAAATGATCTGACTCACCTGATTTAAATCCATGCGATTTTTTTTCTCTGGGGATACCTCAAGTCAAAGGTATACAGTAATCGCCCTCAGTCTATTAAACAACTTAAAGATGCAATTCGTCAAGAAATTACTGCCATTCCACATGAAATGACCCGCCGAGTTATAGACAACTTTTGTGAACACCTTCGACAGTGTGTAGACAATAATGGATCCCCTTTAACTGATTTAATTTTCAAAACCTAATGAAACAGAATGGCATTATATGTAGTTTTCAAAAATAAAAACACTTTTTTGTTTCTTTACTTTATTTATCTTTTATTAAACCTACAAATGTGTCAGATCATTTTGCCTGACCCTATATTACATGTCTATGAACAGGATTTGGTATTAAGTAACCCACAAATGTTGATACGCCATAAAATACAACCAATATAGGCATAGAATAATCGTAGACAGATTGACATGCCATCAAAATCAATCAGTTAATAAAATATTGGTTTGTTGGTTGGTTTTACTGGATGTCTACCATTGGGTTATTTGAGGTCAAAATTAACCTTTTTATTATTATTATTATTATTATTATTATTCAGAGTTTTGGGACTATTGTCTTCATCTTTATTGTTATATTCAAAACATTTTGGCCAATGTGTCCTTCAGCCGAAACTTTGTGAATATAACAATAAAGATGAAGACAATAGTCTGAAAATTCCGAATGATAAAAATCATCAAGTTTTGTGTCAGAAATTCGAACAACTTTTTTTTCTCAAGCAGTTGTATAGTTTCAATAATAATTTGTGAACTATTATAGCTTCAAGTATGCTTAAATACAAATAATTTGTACACATATGATTTGAAGTACTCCCCTGTAAAATCAGTCCTGTTGGCCAGGCTTAAAATATGACAACTACTTCCTCTGCAGATGCCATCCTCACAAAAAATGGTTATCCTGGGTATGACGCTAAACTGTATCTGGTTATGAAGCTCCTGTTCCTTGTTGCCATTATTCTATTGCTTTTCTTGGCATTTGTTTTATTATCAACTCTAACAATCTATAAAATGGTATTTTTATGATGATTGATTCTTTTAAAAAAAAAAGTCCAACCCGAAAACTTTAAGTGTCCAGAGTATGACACTAAACGGCATTCAATGGTGAAGCTGCAGTTCTGAAGTGCTGGGAATCCTTCCTTTGTTGCCATTACTTCCAGCTCCACTCTACTACTGCATACTTGATAGTCTAATAGGTCTATTTGAAAATTGTATTAGATCAGAATACTTGAAAACATATAACTATGTAAATTATTTCTATTAAGAGTTATTTGAAGTTAAAATTGTTTACTAATAATTATTGAGGGTGGGACTTCTCTATGGCTTCGGGGGTTAACATGCTGGACTGCAACATCGTAGTAAGCAAGTTTAAATTCCTATCACACTATTGTGTTCGCTTTTGGGAAGGGTATGAACCCCCCCTTATCTCCCCCTCTCTAGGAATGGGTTGAATACTACTCATTGGCCTAGTGGGAGAGTACTCGCCAATGGCCCGGGAGACTGGTATTCAATCTCAGGTTGAGTCATACCAAAGACTAAAAAAATGGTATTTTATACCTCCTTGCTTAACACTCAGCAATATAAGGTACATTTCAAGGGTAAAGTGGAGCAATCCAGGGAAAGGAGTAGCACCCTCCCCGTACACCTTGGTGAAGTAGCTATTGAAAAGGGAGCTTTCAGGTAGCCCTCGACTACGATTGCCAGCTTTACTTTTACTTGCTTACCGTTCTATGGAGGCTTTGGCATTAAATAATCCATGAAGGTTAGTATGTCATTAAACAAAGAAACCAAATCAAATTATTATTTCTTGAAAAATAAGATTGCTTGCAATTTGTTGGTGATAAGAATACTTGAAACTGTATAAGTGTGCAAACCAAGGATTATTATTCAAAAGGAATAGTTACTTAAAACCATATAATTGTTTATATTTTATTTGTATTTTATTGGATGAATTGATACCATATAGCTGAAAACAAATGATTATCATAGTGAAATAAAAGTTCAAAAAAATGTTTGTCATGGAACTTAGAAAATATAGTTATGATTGTAATCAAATGAATTAAATTATATAACCCATAAGGAGTTGGTATGCCATTAAACAAAAAACCCAAGCCAATCTAATACTAATAATGACCAGCTCATTGTGGTCTTTGCTGGTCACAGCACCAGTTGTGATCCTATAAGTGCTGCAGGCAACTTATAGGTTGAAGTTTCAGATGAACCTGCTTATCGGATTTCCTGGGCCCATATTGTGTTGTTCAATTCACAGGAAAGTTGTGGAAGAGCTGGTTCAGATTTCTTTCCGTTCTGACTGGGTCTGAAGATGGCCAAATTTACCAGTAGTGTTAATTGATCAGCCACCTCAATAATTCAGAAACGCTTGTTAACAGGTTTATATAACAAAACCTTTATTCATTATACACTGATTTAAATTATGTGCGACAACAAAGGCCGTTTTAGTTTCAGAGTTAGAAGTAATAAGTTGACTGGTGATAATAATTGGCCTCAAATTTGTCTTAGAGCTAATTAAATTCGGTAGAAATGGTCAAGTTCAGGAAACTGGGTGGCAAAGCGGCGGCAAGGGCTTTGAGTCTTCTGGTTATAGAACCAGCCTCTGATCTGCTCCCTTTTCGGGGTCTTCTTTTATGGGGGTCCAGACCCCTGAATATATGATTCCGATTGGCCAGCCAATAGAAATACCGGACCAATGTTCTTGTGTCGTAATCATTGGGGAGTAGAATCCCCCCCCCCAGTCTGCATTTGATTGGATGACCAATCAAAACTATGGCTCTGTATTGCACATCTCTGGAAGGGAGCAAAAGCTCTATTCTGCCTTTCCCCAATTGGTGAGCCACTCAATAATATTTTATGTTAATGGCCTTGTGCCAGACTTTTAGCCATAATTTTACATAAATTCATTCTCAGCTAACATAAGTATTTGAGATGAATTTTTGTTTTTCTATTATATCAACCAAAATATTGAACGACTGTTTCAACATTTTATGTTTAATAACCCCGGTTCCCCAGAAACTTTTTTGTTGATTGTCATATACTGATTTGATCCTTAAAGTGACCGAATCTAGTGCTGATGGGGCTGCCAGGTATGAATTGAATATTATTATCATTCTCTTTTTTTTTTTTTTTTTTTTTTTGTACATTACCTTACCAAAGGATTATATTTATTTACCCAACCCCTCCGCTCGGGCAGGATATGACACAAGGTCAGTTTTTAAGTGGAGTTTAATAGGTTTTAATTCAGTTTTCCTTCGCCTAGACTAGTTGCCTCACCAAGGCTGAAGAACCTAGTCTGTCCTACTATTTACCCATAGCTGGAGGGAGAATGATTGGATTCATAACTTTCCCAAGGGTATTAGTGCTATGTGAAAATGCAGTCGGTATCGTCCAGGATTTCAACTCGTGTCGTCGTGTCCATTTCCTAAGACGATAACCATTACACCACGGGCACCTCCTTACCAAAGGATTATAACTACCCTTTAATAAATTATCCCAATTATTCTTTAATATTTAATTTAACGTTGCCAGTTAACTTATATTACTATGATAGTTGCACCATGGTAAAATGGTTAGAATTTTTGTGAATGGTCTGGGGACTGGGGTTCAATCCCAGGTTGAATCATACCAAAGACTCAAAAAATGGTACACTCAGCCATTATAAGGTATGTATCAAGGGTAAGTGTAGCAATCCAGGAAAAGAAGTCACCCCCTCCTCTACACTTTGGTGTTGTAGCTATTGAAAAGGGAGCCTTTGACCACAGTCAACCAACTTACTTTCTATATTACTCTTAAAGAGTTGATATGCCATTTAAACAAATTGACCAAACCAATCTAATAATTGCATACATTTAAATGCTTTCAAGTTACAGATGACGATTGGTAAACAATCATAACTTCTGTTAACTATTTTTTATACAAATAATTTGCTCATGGTTTATAGTTTCCCTATGTCAGTCAGATTTGGGGGGCCCAGTCAGGTGAGGCTGTAGAATACACAGACTGGATCTCTACACACGGGTAGGACCCTTCACCCCATGAGTGTCCTGAATATAACATTAAACTATCTGATGACAAGGTTCCAGCCTTTGGAGAATATGGAGTATCCCTTTATTGCCATCACTCCCAGGTCCACCCTTGGCTATCGTGGTAGTACCTGATAGGGTCCTATCTATGGGTCAAATAGAATTGATGTTAAAAGTGTGTGCCAAAAAGTGACTGATGCTAAATTGAATTGTTTGAAATAGAACTGTTTGATCATTAAACTATGTGTTAACAAATGATGGGTTGAATTGTTGGTGATACATAGCAATACTTGGAACCATTTAACTGTGTGCAAACAAATGAGTAATGTTAAATAGAATTACTTGAAACTCTATGTGCCTAAATTAAATGATTGGTGTTACATAACAATACTTGGAACCATTTAACTGTGTGCAAGTGATTGAATAGATTGTTGAATAGAATAATTAGTATTAAATAGCAATACTTGTGACCACTTCAGTGTGTACAAACAAATGATTAATATTGAATAGAATTATTCATGTGAGATAGATATAATTGAAACCATTTAACTGTAGAAACAATAGCAATACTAGTGTACAAACAAATTAATTCTAACTCATTTCAAAATGAAATAACCAACAAACTAATCTTTTACGTATCATGTATATCTATGTAAACGTGTGCAAACAAATGTCTGATGTTAAATTGTTACAGTTACATAGCAATACATGAAAACATTTCATTGTGTGGGGAAAAAAAAATGAGTTCAGGCTCCTTTAAAAATATTATCAACAAAATGTGTTTACAAATCCTATATATTTAATATATGTATGTATAAACAGGATTTGGTATCAAATAACCAGCAATGGTGGATATGTAATGAAACCCAACCAATCAGAATTGGGAGATGATGATTCTACAGGTTGGTTGGATTGGAGTTATAAACACTACAGATGAACATTTTAGGGTTGGTGATTTATCAGGAGGGTTGGATTGGGGAACAGTTTATGATGATGATTCTTCAGATAGAGAGGTGGGGATGATGATTTTAAAACCCAAAAGTATTGGGGTAAGGTTCTTAAGGATTGTCAGATTAGGGTGATAATTTTACAGGTGAATACTTTGGGGTGAGGATTCTTCAACAGGTTCAGATTTGAGGGACAATTTTACTGGTGAATAGTTAGGGATAGTGTTTCTTCAGTCGTGTCAGATTGGTACGACAATTCTACATTTGAACACTTTATGGGGGCAATTTTACTGGTGAACACTTTGGTTGTGATAATTTTTCAATTGATTTGTAGAAACCACAAGCCAAAGTTATAGCATAGCTATGTAAGTCTCCCCCCACAGACCTACTGAAATCTCAGAAAGCCCTGATATTGTACTTGATAAAATAGTATCTTTTATGTATTCAGTTTTCTAAACTGTCAGACTAAAAGTTAACAATCACGTTTTGGGATGGATAAACATAAATTTTATTAAAGTTAATAAAAATATTGGTAAATGCACAGAATAGAGGTTCTATTACTTACAGAGGTAAACTTTTTAAGTGTATAAGAATTACCACTCTTTATTTTTTTCCTCACCTCAAGGGAAATATAAAAAAGATTACAAGAAACATGATCACTTTGTTTGCCACCCCATATATATGTATCATTAAAATGGATTGCCTGTCTGTATAATGACATAAGTCTTAGACTGAGATTGTAAATTGATCGAAGGGATCCAGAGTTTGGAGTTCTCTGCAATACACAGAAGCACTCACGGTGTGATGCTTACTGTCATAGAAAATGAACACGGTGACACAAGTTCAAATCTTGGATGTGACTGTTTGATTTTCACATAGTAATCGTACCCTTGAGAAAGGCATAAATCTAATTATTCTTCCAGCAGCCATGGGTAAACAGTAGGGTAGACTGAGCTCTTTAACCTTGGTTTGGTGACTGGACTAGGAGAAGGATAACTCTGTATTCAAATAAGTTGTACCTTTTTTAAAAATAGACCTTGTGTCACATCCAGTTCTTGGTGGATGGATTGGATAAATATGTACAGTACACAGGATCACTTTGCTTATTGGTACATATTACCAGTTTAAAAATTAGTCATTTAACCTATGCAGAATGTTCTCTTAACTTTCAACTTTAATTTGACTTATCATCTCTTCCTATAATTCAAATTAACATCATTGAGATCTTGTATACTGACTTTGTATATGAATTTCATGGAAATTTTATTCTTGTTCAGTGTATTGATATGTCATCTAGATAGTTAATTCAAATCTTACATTAATTAATGAATACTTCATTGCTGGAAAGTTGTGAATATCTGGCATTCTCATGATGTGACTGAAAGCAACAGTCTGGTTGTATTGCAAGATGTGGAGGTGTCCATGGTGTAATGGTTATTGTCGTAGAAAATGGACACTGTGATACGAGTTCAAATCCTGAACGAGACTGATTGCATTTCACATAGCACTAATACCCTTGGGAAAGGTATGAATTCAATTATTCTCCCCCCAGCTATGGGTAAATAGTAGGGCAGACTGGGTTCTTCAGCCTTGGTGAGGCAACTAGTCTAGGAGAAGGAAAACTCTGAATTCAAACCTGTAAAACTCCGCTTAAAAATTGACCTTGTGTCATATCCTGCTCGAGCGGAGGGGTTGGTAAATAGGGTACTGTAAGATATTGTTGGGGTACTCTGCCTTAGTGGGGAAAAATGAAACCCTGCCAGTCATCATTAAAACTTTGTTAGCTGCACAGCAGTTTTTTTTTGGGGGGGGGTATCATGGCCACCCTGTTGGTGGAGCTTAGAATATACTGACTGTACCTCCTCCTCCCTGCTGACGAATGAGACCTGTCCCTCTCTCTGGGTTTTTCACTAAACTGTACCTGGTGATGTCTCTGTTTTTGGAGCTCTGAGAAATATGATTGGTTTGATTCATTTCTTTAATGGCATATCAGCTACTTATGGGTCATTTAATGCTCAAATTTGATTCATTTCTAAATCTTTTATTATAACCATAACCATTTATACTTTCCAGTAATGCTGGTGAAGTACCCCTTCATAGCTATTACTCCCAGATCCACTCTGGCCCGGAGTGGTAGCACCTGATAGGGCCCTATCTATGGGTTAAATAAAACTAACAGCGTATTTATGCTAAACTGAATAGCTTGAAATAGAAATGTTTTTGACAATTAAACCGTACTTACATTTAAACTGCATGCTTATGCTAAACTGAATTATTTGAAACAGAACTGTTTTTTGACATTGAAACTATTTACACTAAACTGAATTGTTTAATACAAAACTGTTTTGACATGTAACTATGTGTAAACAAAATCTGTACTTATACTAAACTAAATTAGCTGAATTAGAACTGCTTGTTTAAACTGAATAGTTTGAATAGAAATGTTTTTGACAGTTGAACTATGTACTCATGCTAAACTGAATTGTTTTAAATAGAACTGATAGTTTGCATAAAAATGGGTTCGGCGTTAAATAACCTACAAAGGTTGATATGCCATAAAACCCAACCGTCCATCCATTTATACTTTCAATGTCCCATTGGATTTATTTATTTTTTTCATCATGCTTTTAAAAAATATTTGGCAATAGTAATTTTTTTTTTGTACAGTCATGAAATCAAATATTCCTATTCAAGGTCGGGGATTCCTCCTGGTGTAGTGGCTAACGTGCAGGATTATGACTTCAAAGTATGCAAGTTCAAACTCCACTGGGTCTTTTACATTCACTTTTGGACTAACATCTTTATCAGCCCATTCGGCTGGGACTGTAGAATATACTGACTGCATCTCTGCAGAGTGGTAAAATCCCCTCGTCAATGAGTGTACTAGATATGGCATTAAACCATCTGATAGCGAGGCTCCAGCCTTGGAGATTTGGGGAATGTGGCAAACTCCTTCATTGCCATTGCTCCCAGGTTTAATCTGACCTGAAGTGGTATCATCTGACAGGATCCTATCTGTGGGTCAAATAGAATAAACTATACATGCAAACAAATGACTGATGTTTAATTGTGACTGTTATATTGCTATACTTGTTTAACTGTATGTAAAAACGAACATGGGCTCATTTAAAAATGTTATCTAAAAATGTGTTTACATGTCATATATATTTAATATATATGTATAAAGAGGATTTGGCATTAAATAACCTACAATAGTTGATATGCCATAAAACCCAATCAAACCAAATCCTATATATTTAATATATATGTATAAAGAGGGTTTGGCATTAAATAACCCACAATGGTTGATATGCCATCAAACCAAACCAAACCAAACCAAATCCTATATATTTAATATATATGTATAAAAAGGATTTGGCATTAAATAACCTACAATGGTTGATATGCCATAAAACCAAACCAAATCCTATATATTTAATATATATGTATAAAGAGGATTTGGCATTAAATAACCTATGATGGTTAATATGCCATCAAACCAAACCAAACCAAACCAAACATCTTTGGGAAAGATATGAACCCCCCTCCCCCACTAATGAGTTAAATAGTATCACTGCTGTTTTTCCGCAGGGATTGCTATGGCATTGAATAACCCATGAAAGTTGATATATCATTAAAAACAGACACCAAAGACCGATATAATACAAATAATTTGACACAATTATATGGTCCAACATATTCCTATTTAATATAAATAACTTCCACAGTTATATGGTTTCAAGTATTTCTATGTAATATTAATAATTTATACACAAGTATACGTCTTAAAATAATTATTCCAATCTAATTCAAATAATTTGTTCACAGTTATGATATCAAGTATTCCTATCTAATACAAATAATTTGCATACAGTTATATGGTATCAAGTATTCCTATCTAATACAAATAATTTGCATACAGTTATATGGTATCAAGTATTCCTATCTAATACAAATAATTTGCTCACTGTTATATGGTTTCATAAATTCCTTTCCAATAATAACAATTTCCAAAAAGATCTATTTGATTCCTAAATGGAACCCTAATTCCGTGTCAGAATGGACTTTGGAAGTAATGGCAATGAATGTACTTGAACCCTATAACTCGAGCTACACCACTGATGAGTGTCATGTAATTGTGTGCAAATTATTTGTATTAAGAATAGTTACTTGAATCTTTAATTGTTTACTAAGGATTATTATTATAATAATTATTATTATTAGTTAGTTGAAACCATTATATTGCTTGCAAATTGGATAAGAATACTTGAAACAATATAATAGGAATACAAAAAAAATTGGAAATTGTTACTTGAAACTATATAAAATTGTACATGAATTATTAGTATTAGATTGGAATACTATACAACTCGGCACAAATTATTTGCATTAACGTTTTGAGCTGTGAGCACCTGAGCCTAAATTTACCTTCTGCCATTGAGCATGCTTTCTGCTATGGTGGGAGGAGGAAATGTAAGCATCACTTGTGTAATAGGCTCAAAGGGTGTTAAGAAGAGTTACTTGAAGTTATAATTGTTTACAAAATGATTATTGGGTCATTCCATGTAAATTCACCTGGGCATTACACCCACCATCACTGAATTATTTGAAATCTGGCACAAATGTTCCCCCTCATGAGTTAGGACAGTGTGCCAAATTATTTTGTGCTAGACTTTACCGTTCCAATTTTAAGATTGGGAGGTGTATAATTTTCCTATTTTGCCTCTAAATCAAGGTCGCTTAAATACTTCTATACCTTCACTATTTCTGAAATTTGGTTTGTAGGGCAAATAAAAGGTGTAGAATCCAAATATTTAACTATTTTAACCCTACACTTGATAGAAAATTTTATTTTACTCACCGAAATACATGACCCCAAAATCAACAACTTTTCACCTATGTAACTTATGGTCAGTCTATCAAAAATACATCCTCTTCAATTTTCATCATATTTTTGCCTAACATCTACAATGTCTGCTCAAGTTCACCAAAAAAAAAATGTTGTGAGGGTTTTAAGACTACTTTAGAAGATATGACCCTGCCAAGTTTAGAGTTTTTTTCCTATGTATGTGCAGGATTTTCAAGAAATATTATAAAGACAATCGTCCTAATGCTTCATAACCTCTAAAATGTTGATATTGTGCTAAGTGACTTTTTAAACTATTCAATAAGATTGTTTTTATTAATTTTAGAAAAAAATAATTTAAATATATTTTGCAGATATTACTTTTTGCACAGATAGATTGTCTTTAAAAAGCGGTAAACATTGACTCATGTATGATAATCAACAATGGATAGAAAATTTGTAAATGACATTTAACAAATGAAGTTAAAAGAAATTCTTTCTGTTTGTGTTTTTTTTTTAATTTTATTTTGGTAAATTATTTTTATGAAACAAAAAATATTTGATTTTTCTCATTTTCAAAAAGTCCTGAGATAAATGCGAATCTTTAAAACATAATATTTGTAGTTGGCACTTAACATATTTATATCGTTGAAGGAAATGCTTTCATTACTTTTTAAAATTTTTATTTTTTAAATAATTTTTCAAAATTATTTTCATGAAACAAAAATATTTGATTTTGTTTTAATCAGAAGAAAATCATAATAAAAATGAATATACAAAGAGTCTTTAAAATATTATATTTCCAACTACACTATGCACTGAATTTTGTTGTGCATATTGACTAAATTGTTTTGTATATAATTTTTTGCAAAGATAATTTATTCATCTTGGACAAATGATAAACTCTACCATTTACTGTTGCAGGAACATCAACAGTGCATAGAATATTCGTTAATGGTACAAAACATATATCCTTAAAATCTTCTTTCCAGTAAAATGAATGGGATGGAAGAGATGGGTGTATGAACTTAATCAGCAAGTCGTTATTCTCCATATTAATTTCCAGGACCATGCCAATTCAAATTTTATTGTCGCACTGGCAACAAACATATCCTGAAGCAAAAAAAAAATGTTCAACTTCAATAGAAAAGTCATATGTTTGGTCATAGTTTTTATCTTTGCTACATTGTTTCATAGCTATTTTATCTTTGGCAAGTAGAATAAATTGATGAAAACTTTTTGTTCTTGGGACTCTGGATGCATTTTCAAATCTCATGGTGAGGCCCCTCCTCATTTCCTCTACTTCTTCCTTTTCAACCAGAATAAATTTGATATCTTCAATTGCTGATTCAAACAGATTCTGTGGAAAGGATTTGTTTGATAGTCTTTGGAAACTTTCTTTTGACCCTATCCTTTTCACTGTCCTCCCTATGCCATCACACGGTTGTTTACCAAGACTTGTGGCAAAGAAATTCCATTTTGCATTGAGCCCCAAATCTTTCTGATGGGTGCACAAATTGGCTAAGTTTTTATAATTCTTGTATTGTGCTGAACAACCATCAGTAAAATACTCAATATTTTTTTTATGTTTGGTAAGGTAGCTTTGATTACTTCAATTTTTTTCTGTACCATATAAACAAATGCTACATCATGAGAATTGTCAGTTGACATAATGCAAAAGAATTCACTTTGCATTGCATTTTCAAGCTGAAAGTAGAATACCACTGGGTGGGAGAGTAGAGTACCACTGGGTGGGAAAGTACATTGTGAAATATTCCAATGATAACTCTGAATCTCATCTTGAATTATAAATTTGTAGTTCTTGGCAAAATCTCTCAGAAAGAAAACTTCACTATCACTAATCTCCTCTTTTCTTTTCTTTAAGTACCTTGATTGTGATTTAGCCAAATAAGAATGAGGTGCTAATTTATTCAGTTGAAAAACAACTAAATCAATGTAAACTTGACAGGATTCCTTATGTGTTGTCAAAGTCGATCGATCAGTTGTTGTCCATTGGGAGAACTCTATTGATTTAGCATTATCAATATATCCTTCCATGTTGTCATAAAGAAATTTTTCAAACTGCCCTGATGATTTAGGACAATTTGGGTACCTATGAATCAGGCACTCTTGCTACTGGTATTACGGACAATATATTTCCAGGTATCTTTATATGATACCTTCAGTGGTTCCAGTAATAATTTCATATTTTGGTAGATAGTGCATACGCATACAACATGCATACTTGCACTACCAGCAAGGACACACCATTTCGGCCTTAGACTCCAAAATTTTGAAAATCCCAAAGTTACTGTTGGGTTCTGTTCCTTGAATGCCCTGAAGAGCTCATTTAGGTTACACAAGATAAGTTTTTCTACTGATGAATATTACATTTAATACTAATGTAATCTTTCCTGCCTGGCATCGGTCGAGTATATTCATCTTGGTAAAATGCTTCCCCTAACTGCGCAATATAAGCAGGCAAAGACTTTCCCCTTTTTGGATCTGGCTCAGCTAAAATACCTCTTTCCAAACACAATTTGTGAGCCTTGGGTACAAAGTGTTCTGAAACACCAAACATCTTCATGATTTTGTATGACCAGTCAATAGGGGCAAGTGTCAAGATCTGTATTTTGATTTTAATTGATTCCACCGTCTTCACTTTTGCTACAAGAATCTCTATCATTTTATCAAAACACTTTACCCAAAAATTTTTTGATTTTTAAAGCCTCCTCATTCAACAGTTCAGGGTCAACGTTTAATGATTTGGCTACTTTGGTCTTTACACATTGCATTGCAGAAAAAATTTTTCTCTTACCTAAAGTAGCTTTTCCAGAGTAATGAAGTCCTTTTGTTTTCAGAGGAGAAATTCCAATAGCAGAGAAACATTCATAGATATTTCTCTTCTCTGTTTCTACAGATATACTTGTATCAAGCTCTTTCATTTCCTCATCTGATAAACGTCTTGGTTCTTCATTATTACTACTCTTTTCTGATTCTGCACAAGTACCTGCTTCAAGTTCTTGTATTTCCTCATCTGATAAATGTCTTGGTTCTTCATCCTCAGGAAGTAGTTTGTGGATTCGTATTCAACAATTAGGGCAGAGTTTCTTGCCTGGGATTAATACCAATTTAGACTTTGTCTTGTCTGCCATCTCCAATGAAATTGGTTTCAAACCACCTTTTGATTTGCTTTTTATGATTTTTAAATGGATTACAACATCTCTTTTCAAGCCATTCATAGTTGGTCAACAAGGTCTGCTTGTGATGGTAACAGATAGTCTGTATTTTATCCTCGTCAAGTCCTGTTTTATAGGTAATAAGCTTTGCATCCAACTGATCAACTGAAATCAATCCAATCTGTTTATCATTGAATAAACCGTGCCATATTTCAACTGTTAGTTCAGTACAAATAGAACAATTAATCTTTAACTGAAAAAAGAAACTACTGTACTTCAAATCAAGTGTGCAAGTAAAAAATTCAAGTAATTAGAAAAATACAACCTTTCTCCTTGGATACTGGATAGTAAGTGACAGATGTTTCAGGACCAAACAGACTGGTACCAGCTTTGGTCAAAGGAGGGTCATTCAAAGTTTCCAATTTGACCTAATTTCATCTTTATCCCATTTATGGCCTATCAAAATTGATCAAAGACTGTTAAGGGACTAGATAAAAATGGAAAAACACTTTGATACAGTTTTAAGGAATCGTTTTAATTCTTTTTTTTTTTTTTTTTTTTTTTTTTTACACTGAAAAAATCATTTTTGTTCCATATATTGATTAATTTGTAAGAAAAAAAAAAAAAAAAAAATTTAAAACAACAATTATTAAGTAGATTACAAACAGTAATGAAAACATTTCTTTCAACTTGATAAATATGGTGAAATATTCTATAAACTATTGATTACCCTACTAGAAGCCATGTTTTAACAAAATTCAGTGCATAATGTAGTTTGAAATGTAATATTTTAAAGACTCTTTGTATATTCATTTTTATTATGATTTTCTTCTGATTAAAACAAAATCAAATATTTTGAAAAATTATTTAAAAAATAAAAATTTTAAAAAGTAATGAAAGCATTTCCTTCAACGATATAAATATGTTAAGTGCCAACTACAAATATTATGTTTTAAAGATTCGCATTTATCTCAGGACTTTTTGAGAATGAAAAAAATCAAATATTTTTGTTTCATGAAAATAATTTACCAAAATAAAATTAAAAAAAAAAACACAAACAGAAAGAATTTCTTTTAACTTCATTTGTTAAGTGTCATTTACAAATTTTCTATCCATTGTTGATTATCATACATAAGTCAATGTTTATCGCTTTTTAAAGACAATCTATCTGTGCAAAAAGTAATATCTGCAAAATATATTTAAATTATTTTTTTCTAAAATTAATAAAAACAATCTTATTGAATAGTTTAAAAAGTCACTTAGCACAATATTAACATTTTAGAGGTTATGAAGCATTAGGATGATTGTCTTTAATTATAATATTTCTTGAAAATCCTGCACATACATAGGAAAAAAACTCTAGGCAAAAATATGATGAAAATTGAAGAGGACATATTTTTGATAGACTGACCACAAGCTACATTGGTGAAAAGTTGTTGATTTTGGGGTCATGTATTTGGGTGAGTAGAATAACATTTTCTATCAAGTGTAGGCTTAAAATAGTTAAATATTTGGATTCTACACTTTTTATTTGCCATATATATCAAATTTCAGAAATAGTGAAGGTATGGAAGTATTTTTCTTTAATCTTTAAAAAAAACACTGAGATTTGGTGATGTTGCGCGGCCTTAATTTAGGGGCAAAATAGGAAAATTATACCCCATCTCCCTTAAAATTGGAATGGTAAAGTCTGGCCCAAAATAATTTGGCACATTTTCCTAACTCATGAAGAGGAACATTTCAAATGTTTCAAATAATTCAGTGTTGGTGTTTCAAGTTTTAAATAATTCAGTGTTGGTGGGTGCAGATTTCAACTTTTTGCTGGTGTTTTGACATGGAATGACCCTATTACTAGTTACTTGAAACCATCTGATTGTGGGCGGAGGTGTCTCTGTAGCTCATGTGCCAAACTCTGACAACATAGTAAGGTTTGAACATCAGTTGTACTATTACTTTCACTTTTAGACTAATGCCCTTGGGAAAGGTTTGAAACCCACCCACTAGCTTTGGCTGAAATAATAACACTCTTGTCCTTCTACAAGGGTTACTTTGGCATAAAATAATCCACTGAAAGTTGATATGCCATTAAGCAAAGAAACCAAACCATATAATTTTTTGAAAAAAAAACAAGAAAGACTGGTGGCGGGGGTTCCTCGTGGTGTAATCGTTAAAGCACTTGATTGCAGGATTGTAATAAGCTAGTTTGAACTCCATTCACGATATTATGTTTACTTTCAGACAAATCCCCTTGGGAAAGGTATGAACCCTCTTATCCTTCTATCTATGGCTTAAATAGTACCGCTACCTTCTAGATGGATGGATTTGGTATTAAATTACTCAAGAAGATTGATATACCATTAAACAATCAAACCAAACAAGACTGATTTGGCATTAAATAACCCAGCAAGAGTTAACATACCATAAAACCAACCAATATATCCATGAAATATTCAATTTCATTTTTCTTTTCTGTATTTATGAGGAATATCCAAAAAATAAGGCACAAACATTCATCAATCCAATATGTTTTTTTTTACTATTCAATTAAAACATTGTGCATGTTACCAAAACTAATATGCTACTTAGCCATGCAGTTGAACAATGTGACTTTAAACAACTGGAGCCACCTTTACACTTCTGCAACAAAAGCGTTATCTATTTGGATCTTCCATTTTAAGTAAATATCATTTGAGAAGTCCAAGCAGATGATAATCTGAAGGAACCTCATCCAATCTACCATAATTATCTGTGTATAACATGTACCCTTGACTTTGGACTGTGAAATAGTAACAAAAATTTCTGGTGTATAATACATCCTGACTTTTTAGAATTTGTTACAGCTAAATTTAACCTCAATTTAACATTTTGTTCAATTTTTTTCATCAGTTTGTATTAATTAAAAATAAGAATTTATATAGTTTACATTTTGTCCTTTAAAAAAAAAAAAAAAAAAGAAATCAAAATTTCCACAGTATTTAGAGCAGACACAGAAACATGCAATCAACTTGCAATGAAAATAAAGTCACATTTGGAAAAACTAAATTAAAAACAAATAGATTTCAGTTGTCTAAATTTCTGAGATGAAGCTTGATGATTTTTACCATTAAGGGTTTTTGGACTATTGTCTTCATCTTTATTGTTATTTCCACAACGTTTCGGTCGATATGTCCTCCGGCCTTCTTCAGGTGTTTGTTGAACTCGAGAAGCTTCACAGAACTATGTCCTTTATTGAATCCGCGGGGGTCGCCTGTTCTGATTCTATTAGCCATAACCAGGTGACAAGTGTTAAGTATTCCTGTACTGTTACTCGCCTGCAGTCAGGATTGAACCTGCAACCTCCAGATGATTGTCTCCTTAGAAGCTTAGGGAACCAATGCCTATAACCATTACGCTAAGTGTCCTGCTGGACAGTTCAGAGTGAATTTTTGAGACTTATAATACATTTCAATAGATATTTCTAGGTAATATCATAAAACACATTAGTTTGGATTATAGATATAACTTGTTTTCTATTCCAAATATGGTAGGGCATGTAGCCAGAAAAAAGTTGATTATATACTTCTGGTGTATAATATGCACCTCTAATTTTTGAGTTGAAAAATCTGGAAAATACACAATTAAATCCTGTGGTGGATGTGATAAAGACATCCCAACTACATTAACCCATGTGCTCAAACTGGTGTTCTCTCTTCAGTTGCTTTATAGGCCTAACAAGATGACACATTTTGTCGAAGATTTCACAGCTCCCCCTCCCTACTTTGAAAGAACAAATTCCACCATAGACCAAAGTAGATTACAGTTTGTATCTCTGTTTGTCCAATTTTTTATATGTGACAGTTTTCTTGATAAATGCCCAATATTAAGGCTGTTTTGACTGTTACAAGAAGTATTGCATATCCTCTGTTGCTTTGTGTTTGTTTTATGCCTATCTGTATATTACTTCTTGGGCATCCCTTGTAATTTTGTCTGTTTTTAGACTTAAAAAGAGATATCTGCTCAGGGATTATGATAATCCACTTATCTTGGATTATGATTATCAGGAAGATTTCATAGGAATCAGATACAGACAGTGCTGTGCTTTCTGTTCTAGACCAGTGATTCCCGACTTTTTTTTTTTTCATATACCTAACCCATTTTGACTTATGAATCATTTCAGTGACCCTCCTATACCCGTTGGGGAGAGTCTTTGTGGATTAGTATATAACATGCTTGATTGTGACATAGTGAGTTTAAACAAGGTCATGCTATTATTTTTACTTTTGGACTTATATTCTTGGGAAAGGCATGAACTCCCTTATCCCTCCAGGTTAAATAGCATCATTCCTGTCCTTCTAAAATGCTAGCTTTGGTATTAAATAACCCATGAAGGTTGATATGTCATTAAACAAAGAAACCAAATCCCATACCTAATACAGATACAGCCCAGTTGGCTGGGCCTGAAGAATGAATTGACTGCCTCTCTGCAGATGGGTATGCCCCCCCCCCTTCCAAGTGTCCTGGATATGACACTAAACTATTTGATGGTAAGGCTCCAGTCCTGAAGCTCTGGGGAATACGGAGTACCACTTCATTGCCATTGCTCCCAAGTCAACTCTGTCCCGAAGCGGTAGCACCTATGGGTCAAATAGAACAGTTTGACATTTAAACTGTTTGCAGACAGATTTACTTTAAATTGAATTGCTAGAAATAGGACTGTTTGATCTGTTAATTGTGTGTGAAAAAATGACTGATGTTTAATGACATATAGCAATACTTGGAAACATTTAACTGTGTGCTAACAAATGAATAATGTTAAATAGAATTATTAGTGTTGATTAGCAATACTTGAAACTCTTGAACTGTTTGCTTAAATTGAATTGTTAGTGTTACATAGTGATGCTTGAAACCATCTAACTGTGTGCAAACAAAACTTTGTTAGATAACAATATTTGGAACCATTTACCTTGTGCAAACAAATTAACTCTGACTCATTTAAAAATAAGATTACCTACAAACCATTGACTTTCAAATCATATACGTATAACCATTTAATTGTATTCAAACAAATGAGTTCGGGCGGGTTTAAAAATGTTATCTACAAATTATTTGTGTTAGATAGAAATACTTGAAACTATTTAACTGTACAAAAAAAAAATGAGCTCAGGCTTTTTTAAAAATGTTATCAACAAAATGTTTATAAATCATATATATTTGCTAGATATGTATAAACAGGGTTTGGCATTAAATAACCTACAGTAGTTGATATGCGATAAAACCAAACCAAATCATATACCTAATAAGGATTTTAAAAAAAAAGAATAAGCTTATTTTACTATTTACAGCAGATGAGTAGCAATTGTATGAGAGGAATTTTTAAGAAATTTTGTTTTATTTTAAAATTTGAATGAAAGAAACTTTAATTTTAGCAAAGAAAATTCTGTTAAACATTAATATACACTAGGATGATATTTTGTTAGCTTCCCACTGAACCAAAATGTGACATAAGGTCATTTTATTATGATGTGATATACAGGGATTGAGACTCCTGCACAGCAACTTAAAAATACTTGGTGCCATTGATATACTCTTTGAGGGGTACCTTAGGTGCCGAGCAATAAACGCCAACCTTATTCCTTTTAGATGAGAGGGCAGGTGCTGTCTGGGATGAAGATCTCCTGGAACTAAGTGAATAATCTTATTTCACTTACCTGATATGAATATCAGGTTAGTATATACACTAGTAACACTATCTATACTACATATAACAACTATCAAATCCTTTCATAACATGCACTCTATTCATTAGATTAAAAAGCAAACTTTATTATTACTGATTTATTCAATGGGATCCTTGTGGCTGAGGCTGACCTGCTAGGTGGTTCATTCTGACTTATAATTTATTTCAATGCCCCCTACCCATTTGAGGGGGTGTCCTCGTGGTGTAATGGTTAAAGCGTTGGACTGCGGAATCGTAGTACGCGAGTTTGTACTCCAGTCGTGCTATTACGTTCACTTTCAGGCAGATACCCTTGGGAAAGGTATGAACCCCCTTATCCTCCCAGCTATGGGTTAAATAGTACCACTGCTGTTCTTCTAGGAGAATGGCTTTGGCATTAAATAACCTAAAAAGAGTTGATATGCCATTAAACAAAGAAACCAAACCAAACCAAACCTACCCATTTTGAAAATTATTTTACTACTCACAGTACATATGGGCAACTGGATTATATAAATAAATAAAAATATATTAGCTTTATTTTAGAAATGCAAACACAAACTTATTTCATAACACAGACTATATTAATGAGATTAAAAAGCAAAATTTATCATTATTGATTTATTCACTGTGAAATTCATATTCTGTTTATTTCAGAACAGATTTATAATTGAAGAGAATTCTCATAGTGTAGTGGCTAACATGCTGGACTGTGATATTTTAGTGAATTAGTTCAAACTGCAGTTGTTCTATTATGTTTACTTTCTGACTAATACCTTTGGGTAAGGTCTGAACTCTCTTATCCTCCCTACTATGGGTTAAATGTACTATTATGTCTACAAGGATGGCTTTGGCATTAAATAACCCACAAAAGTTGATATATAGCAAATAAGAAAAGTTGCATAAAAATTTGCTTAATGTTGTTTTCACATTGAGGATTTAAAACAAAATATCTGAATGGATATTTAGTCATATCATTTGACTCACTTAGCTGAAGCATTATCATTATTTATCTTAATTTTACTTGCTTCTTTACACTTATTTTAAAAGTACAACCAGTAGAACAGAAAAAAACTTTAATGCAACCCGGCTTTTTAGCTGGGCTGTCTGGCATTTGTGCCAGACGGGCATTGAAAATCAATGGCAGACTTGAGGCCAAAAGGCCTTTGGCTTTGGCTGGGCCACCTTTGGGTGGGCGAGCTGCATCATTTAATACCTTTGTCACCCATGGTCCAGTTTAAGCTATAATCATACGTGCCTGGACCCAGATTTGGGTCCATGTTCAGCTTGGCTCATAAGGCCCACATTGCACTAAGTGGGTCGATGACCAGCATAGTCAAGCAAGGCTCAAGCCTCAGCTCATGCCTGACCTTCCCCTCTTCTACTATAATCGACCTTCGGGTCAAGTCCTATCTGGTGGGAGGCAGTGACAAACAAATATTAGAAATAAACTTCATTTCCTGAAAATGAAATTTTTGAAACACGAATATACACCAGTAACACAACTATAAATCAACAATCAAATCCTTTGAAAGCTCAGTCAGTTGAGGGGCTGTAGAATACATCAACTGCATCTCTACTGAAGGGTAAACTCTCTCCCACTCAATAAGTGGCCCGCCCAGTTGGCTAGGGCTGTAGAATACACCAACTGCATCTCTGCACAGGGGTAAGACTCCCCCAACCAGTGTCCTGGATATGACACTAAACAATCTAATGGTGAGGCTCCAGTAATGCTAGAGCTTTGGGGGATGCGGATTCCCCTTTCATTGCTATTGCTCCCAGGTCCACTCCGGCCCAGAGTGGTAGCACCTGATAAGGTCCTATCTATGGGTCAAATAAAACTAAACTGCGTACTTATAAACAGTTCTATTTCAAACAATTCAGTTGAATATATGTATAAAAATGGATTTGGGATTAAATAACCTATAATGGTTTATATGCCATAAAACCCAGACAGCCAACCAACCAATCCTCAACGAGTGTCCTGGATATGACACTAAACTATCTGATGGTGATGTTCCAGTAATGCTGGAGCTTTGGGGAATATGGAGTACCCCTTCATGGCCATTGGTCCCAGGTCCACTCTAACCCAGAGTAGTAGCACCAGATAGGGTCCTATCTATGGGTCAAATAGAACAGTTTGACATTTAAACTGCATGCAAATAAATGACTTGTGTTAAATTGAATTGCTTGAAATAGAACTGTTTGACCATTTAAATGTTTGTAAAAAAAATGACCGTCTAATTGAATTGTTCATGATACATAGCAATACTTGTAACCACTTCACTATGTGCAAACAAATGATTAATATTGAATAGAATTATTAGTGTTAGATAGCAATAATTGAAACCATTTAATTATGATTCATGTTAGATAGAAATACTTGAAACCATTTAATTGTGTAGAAGAAAAAAGATCTCAGGCTTGTTTAAAAATGTTACTCACAAAATGTGTTTATACATATATATTAAATATATATGATGTGTAAACAGGATTTAAAAAAATTTTTTTTTTTAAACCATAGAATGTGTGATAGCATATGCGATACCCTGTCCTCATCTGCTGTCAACCATAGGTGATAAAACAGTTTTGGTGGCTAACATGGTACTATCATCCCTAGTGCCTCCAACAGCTTTTGCCATTGGACAGGATATGAAAACCAACAAAATGACAAACATTCATCTATGCAGTTTCAGTGTAATTTGTGATTTTCTTATGGCTGTTAATAATGTGCTCATATAAACCGTTATTGATGATCATATTTACCCAACCCCTCCACTCGGGCAGGATATGACACAAGGTCAATTTTTAAGTGGAGTTTAACAGGTTTGAATTCAGAGTTTTCCTTCTCCTAGACTAGTTGCCTCACCAAGGCTGAAGAACCCAGTCCGCCCTACTATTTACCCATAGCTGGAGGGAGGAGAATTGGATTCATACCTTTCCCAAGGGTATTAGTGCTATGTGAAATGCAATCAGTCGCGTCCAGGTTTTGAACTTGTGTCGCCATGTCCATTTCCTGTGACAATAACCATTACACCACGGGCACTTCCTAAACCATTGTTGATGATCATTGACACTTGAGTTATACACGGGGAATTAATAATGTTGTATATAGTTTATATTTTAGAAATATGAAACCTGAATATACACTAATAATGCAACCCTTTCATACGTATAAGTAAGTTGTCCGATTGTAGTCAAGGGTAACCCGAAGGCTCCTTTTTCAATAGCTACTACACCGAAGTGTAGGAAAGGGCACTACTCCTTTCTCTTGATTGCTCCACTTACTCTTGATCTCTACTATATAATGCTGAGTATTAAGCAAGGAAGGATCAAGTACCATTTTGAGTTTTTTTGAAGGATTCCACCTGGGATTGAACCATGGTCTCCCAAGCCATTGGTGAACACTGTAACCATTAATCAAATCCTTTCATAACACACACTATATATTCATTTGACATGACATAAAATCTATCAATCAACATCCAAGCTGAATTATATAATGTCTTGTGAAACATAAACAAGTATGCAAGTAGCTTTAAAAAATGAATTTTAGGTCGAGAATTAAAACTCTGAATGAAACCACCTACCAATGTGTCAAGGTACTTGCTGTGTTGAAGTAGATCAGAGATAGTTTAAGTCAGGTATGAGATTTTTTTTTTTTTTTTTTTTTTTTTTTTTTTTTTTTTTTTTTCCCTACGTGTACCATATAATGTATATATCTGAAAATAGATGTTTGTATTTGTTATTCAACATTGTCCACTCTGTCAACTGAGGCTGTAGACTACACTGACTGCACCACTGCTGAGGAGTATGAGGTCACCTAGAAACAAAACTAAAAAAAACAACAACTGATGACATGAAACGATCTCAATCCAGAGAACCCACAAAATCACACACACAAAAAAAAAAAAATAATGAGAAAGTAAATATGAAACAAATACAGTGTAACTCGCAAGGATCAAAACAATAAAATCAAAATCCTAAATAGATTTGCAAGTGTAGAAAGTATTAGATATTGAAATTAACAATTGCAAACCTCTAGTTATTGGATATATATATATATAGGACATGTCTGAGGCAAAATTGTCTGTTAACTTTTGTCTTGGGCTCTATCAATTCAAACTACCCGCTTACAAGTCATATATACAAAAAAAAAGCTTTAGCATTGAATAATCCACAAAGGTTGATATGCCATTAAACAAAATTACTAACCAACCAACCTAACTATTTGCTTACAAGTCATATATTAAAAAGAAAAAAAAAGTTGGCCTTGAATACCCTAGAAGATTTGGTATGCCATAAAACAAAATAAGCAAACCAACCATCAATATTGTATGCACGTCTGTAGAAGTGTTTTAGAGGTAACGGTTATCACCTTACTCTTGGTGTTAACGTTTATTGATGAAGCAAGTTCAGAGCCTGGACCTGGCTGTTTGTATTTCATTCTTCACTAATACTCTTGGGTAAATAGTAGGAAAGACTGGGTGATGTTGGTTAGTAAACCTGACTAAGGGGAAAAAAAATGGGTGATGTTGGTTGGTAGACCTGACTAAGGGGAAAAAAAACTGAATTCAATCCCACTTTCTTCCCTACCAACCTGTCAGCTTAGGTAACTTGCTTTGTTGGGTCAGGTCAGTGATTGTTCCTTGCTACTGGTACCATGTAACCCAATACAACTTGTTTCTCCTGAAGAAGAGATGCCTTATATTGCATCCATTAACTGTAACTTTAAAAAAATTTTTTTTTTTTTTTTTTTTGCATTCACTAAATCCATCCTTTTCTATTTTTTTTATATTCAGATTTCAATTTTCTATAACAAAATTCCTTTTTCTTTTCAGGTTTAACAAAAAAAGAGGTCAGTCTCTTAGCAATTATACGATGCCTTGGGTGAGTTTTTCAAATTCTTAAAACTATTTACAATTTTTTTTTTTTTTTTTTTTTTTGTTCTTCTTGTACCCAAATATCTTGGTGGTAGTGGTGGGGGGGTCATAGTCAACCTGATGGAATAAACTCCTCGAGTTTCACTCTTTCAATTCTTCATTACAATGAGCAATGACAAAATTAATATTTTCTTAAAACAGGATGTTTAAAAAAAAATTGTGGTCATGGAGAAGTACAAGGTGTTTCAGAAAAAGTGATAGCATTTTATAATTTTAGTAACTTGACCAATTCTATTTCAAGTGATTTAAATTTCTAACAGCACATATATATAAAAATAATTAAAAATTTTACATTTAATCTTTTTTTTTTTTTTTTTTTTTTTTTTTTCTGTTATAGGAATGTCATTCATTAAAAAAGAAAATCTGTTTAAACATTAAACAGAATTTTGTTTACATTTTCTGTTTTTTTTTTTTTTTCCTCCACAATAGAATTTTGTGTTGTTTCTACGTATGCAGTTGAAATTTGACATCATTTGATTAATAATTGATTAAGTTTTTCAGATAATGAAATGATATAAAGTTTTCTGAAACTCTCAGTACATCTCAAATAATCTTAATTTCTAACAGCACATGTATAGAAACAATTAAAAATTCTAAATTTAATCTTTTTTTTCTTTTCTGTTATAGAAATGTCATTCATTTAAAAAGAAAATCTGTTTAAACATGAATTAATCAAATTTTTCAATTACAAAATAATATCAATTTTTTTTTTTTTTTTTTTCCTGAAACATTCTGTATATGTTGTACTATTGAATTATAATCTTATGTTTTAAGTGGGTTCGTGCGGAGGCCACGGTTCGAAGCCCTAAGATTTAGAAGTGATAAAAATGAGTTAATGAAGAATTCCTTTTCTCTTATAAAAAAAATGTCATTCACTTAAAAAGAAAAGTTATTTCAACTCATTCTGTTAAGATTTCTGTTCTTCTACAAGGATAGCTTTGGCATTAGATAACTCATAAAGTTTGATATGCCATTAAACAAACGAAATCATTAACAAATAAAAAGATGGGGAAAGAGGTAAGCTAATATATAAATTAATAAATATAAAAATCTAAAGAAAAACTTAATTGATTAATGTTGTTTTACTTCTGCAGTATTTCAGGTTTCCTAAGAGGAACATTTTATTTGAGACACATTAACCAGAACTTTTTTGTTTGGTTTGGTTTCTTTGTTTAATGGCATATCAACCTTTGTAGGTTATTTAATACCAAAGCCATTCTCCTAGAAGAACAGTAGTGGTACTATTTAACCCATAGCTGGGAGGATAAGGGGGTTCATGCCTTTCCCAAGGGTATTTGCCCGAAAGTGAACATAATAGCGCTACTGGAGTATGAACTTGCTTACTACGATTCCGCAGTCCATCACTTTAACCATTACACCATGAGGACAGCCCCCAAACTTTTTTGTGAGTGTTAAATGGTTCTAAGATTTTAAAAGTTTTTTCAAAAACTTCAATACATCATACTAGGAACACACTCTCCTCCTTTTTCCCCATTTCCTTGCCTTTTACTGAAATTTTGATACTAACATGAGTCAAAATTTCTACACTTTTTCTAAAAAATAGAATTTCACGTTCCGATAGTTGTGCCTTTTCAATCAAGTTCAACATTTTAATTTTGGTCTTTACAGTTCATTGTTCTTCCATTTAAAACACAATACTGTTACGTTCCACTCTCTGGCCAAACAAATGACAACACGGAATATATATAACAATATATATTTATTTTCTCTACGGACGCTTGTGTGAAGTAGGAGCAGTCAGGAGAGGAATTAGAATCGTCCGTCTATGAGGCTTGAACTCTTCGATGTAAGTAGACGATGGCTGAGACAACGCACACAGAGTAACGACGGGATCAGCTTTCCTGAACAGGGGAATTGTTTCACTGTCTTCCGTTCAATTCGTCGGCCTTATATTACCTTCAAACTCCCACGCAGAGATATGGACATGCCTCCACGCCCCTGCAATTTCTTCTGATATCTGGCGATCGGGATGTGTCACTTCCGCTGTCTTTGGAATGGCATGTGTGATCGTCAGCGAGTGGAAATAACTGTCATGCAGTTCACAGGTCACTCTCTTCCGGTGCATCACTTTGTACGGCACCGTGGGGCCTTCACCTTGTCCCATATTGTCAGCCAAGCTCACCTATGCGATCTCTTCCGATTACTGGCCATTGGGATGTGTCACTTCCACCATCTTTGGAATGGCATGTGTGATCGTCAGTGAGTGGAAATAACTGTCATGCAGTTCACAGGTCACTCTCTTCCGGTGCATCACTTTGTGACAGCACAGTGAGATTTTTTTACCTTGTCTCATATTGTCAGCCAAGCTGTATTTTACAATATTATACACCTCTGATTTTACTATGACATAATTGAAGAAAATCATACATGTATTTTTAAATGATAATTTAGTAAAGAACAATGTTACCAATTTTGGACTTCTTTTTGAAATGGATATGTTAATTCATTCCTAAGTTGTTTTCAAATGGTCTCTCTCGTATAATTTTTCAACTTTTATGAACATATATATATATATATATATATATATATATTTAGTCCCTCTACTGTTTTTCAGAGTGGGGGTGGGTATTTACTTTTTAATTCCTACCCCGCCCCTTTTTTTTTTTTTTCCCCTTTTCCTTCTCCCCCCCCCCACTAAACTTTCGATACTAAGACAAGTCAAAATTTTTACACTTTATTTTTCAATTTTCTTTTGATTATACCAAATAAATATAAATTATTTGTATTAAGAATTGTTGCTTGAAGCTCTAATTGTTTACTAAGGATTATTATTATTATTATTCATTTGAAATTATATAACTGTTTGCTCACAAATGACTCTTACTAAATAAAAATAAATATTTAAAACCATATGATATTTGATAGGAATACTTGAAATCATACAGCCTTGTTGGCTGGAACTGTAGAATATGCCAACTGCATCTTTGCAGAGGGATAAGACACTCCCAATGAGTATCCTGAGTATGGCACTAAACTTCATCTGATGGTGAGACTCCAGTCCTGAAGCTTTTGTAAATATGGAGTACCTTTCATTGTCATTACTTCCAGGTCCAATCTGACCTAGAGTGGTAGTACTTGTTAGGGTCTCATCTATGGGTCAGATAAAAACTGTTTAAACATTCAACTGTGTGCAAACAGATGAATAATGTTAAATTGAATTATTAGTATTAAATACCATTACTTGAAACCTTTGAACTATGTGCAAACAAATAATTAATATTAAATAGAATTATTAGTGTTAGTTAACAAGACTTGAAACCATTTAATTGGGTTCAAAGAAATGATTAATATTAAATAGAATTATTCATGTTAGGAATACTTGAAACTATTAAACTGTGTGCAAACAAATGAGTATTAGTTTGTTTAAAATGTTACCTACAAATTTGTTTACAAATCATATATATATGAATAGGATTTGGCATTAAATAACCATCAAGGGTTGATATGCCTTGAAACCATACAGCTGTACAAAATATTTGTATTAGATAAGAATACTTAATGTCATATTAGTGTGTGCAAAAAAAACTCTTAAGAAACAACAACACAAAAACATAAATGTACAATGAATGCAATTCCCTAACCCCTAGGCATGAAATAATCTTAGACAAGTTGACATGACATTAAAATCAATAAATCTAATTTCTAATATCTTTTGTTGCAATAAAATTAGAATCTTAACAGTGTCTTCTCCATCAGAGATGAGTCATGAAGGACTTAATTGGGTACAATTTCACTGGTCTGAGTTTGAATAGATAAACTGTAAACTCCCAACTTTATCAGAAGTGCATTGTGAGGGCCTGAGTTGGGCACCAAATTGTGTTACTGGTTTTACCTGGAATAGTTGTCTCAGTTAGGGTCTCATCTATGAGTTCAAAAGATTTTTTTCAAAATCATTAGCCTGAGATAGGAAGGCTTGAAACTATATAACTGTGTGTAGATTATTTGTATTAAGAATAGTCCCTTGAAGCTGAAACTCTTAAATTATGAGGTTCTCGGTTCTGTGACTAGACGTCTCCTGGTAACTACTTGCAAACTGACTTGGATGGCTCTTCTGTCTTTATTTTTTATGAAGGACTTTCTCTGATTTTTATATCCTTGATACCTTTGCATTCTCATTGGTCTGAAATTCTTTTCACTTCCACTTAAAGGTATATTCTGACATGCTTCTTCTTTGTCTAGACGGCTGGGGCTGTAGAATACACTGACTGGTTCTCTGCAGAGGAGTTAGACCCCCCCTCAATGTGTGTCCTGGATATGACACTAAACAATCTGATGGGAAGTTCCAGTAATGCTGGATCTTTGGAGAATCTGGAGTACCCCTTCATTACCATTTTGTTATTAATTAAAATATTCGGACCTTTGACCTCATCTTTATTGTTAAACTCACAGCGTTTTGTCTAATAGGTCCCTCTGCCTTCTTCAGGTGTTTCATGTCAAACTCTGAAGTACACACAGAATTTCAAAGTGAACCCTTTCTTTGAACCACTGTCTCAATTCTGTTGACCATGACTGGGTACAAGTGTTCAGTTTATAGTATTTCTTGTTAGTCTTAAACCTGTTGTTGGGATTAAACCTGCAACGCCCAGATAATTTCACACAGAAGTACTTTCCAACCAAACATCGTGTGAGTATAACAAGAAAGATGAGGTCAATAGTCCAAATTAGCCCAGTCGGCTGGGGCTGTAGAATACACTGACTGTATCCCTGCAGAGGGGTTAGACTCCTCCTCTGAGTGTCCTTGATATGACATAAAACAATCTGATGGTGAGGTTCCAGTAATGCTGGAGCTTTGGGGAATGAAGAGTACCTCTTCATTGCCATCACTCTCAGGTCCACTCTGGCCCAGGATGGTACCACTTAATAGGGTCCTGTCTATGAGTTAAATAGAACTATTTGACATTTAAACTGTGTACTTGTGCTAAACTGAATTGTTTGAAATAGAACTGTTTTTACATTTAACAGTGTAAACAAATGACTGATTTATCTACTGTGTTAAGAAATCATATATTTAATATATACGTATAAAAATGGATTAAGCATTAAATAATCTACAATAGTTGATATGCCATAAAACCAAACCAAATAGTCTGAATATTCTAATTAATGACAATTATCTAGCTTCAGCTCAGAAATTTAGACAAATAATTTGGTGTCTTTGTTTTAATAATTGTTACTTTGTTGTTAAGTAATCATTTGAATTTTTAAATTTAACTATTTTTTCCATTTTTTAAAAAAGAAAAAAAAAACGCTATGTAAATATACATTTTAAAGTGACGTTAAAATTTTTCTGAAAAATCAAGTAATCTATGTATACATCAAAGGTTTTTTTGTTTTTTTTTCCAAGTGCTTTAGAGATTGTTAATAATAACATAGATTTATTCAGTTATTCTCTTCAAATTATAAAGTGGGGTATTTCTTAAAACACAAAAAGCATTTTCCAGATGGAATCCAATGACAATACAAATGTCTGTAGCATTTTAGAGCACTGTCAGCATTGTTACTACCACTCTGAGCCAAATTGTATTTGGGAGTAATATAAACAAAGAGATCAGATCACACTTCCCAGATCTCCAAAACTAATGCCTCTCCACTGGATACTGCTTAATCTAATATTCAGAACACAATGATAAAAAAGATCAATTATTTCATATTCCCAATATTTCTTGTATTTACATCAACACTTTCTCACTAACCGCTTTCTTTACATTTAAAAAAAAAATAATTCAAGTTCTGTAATTATTTGAGTATAACATGCATCCCTAACTTTAGACTGCAAAATGGGGGGGGTCCTCATGTATAAAACATGCTAACTTTTTGCTCGTAACATACAGAAACACTGACAACTGTTTCGACCTTATTAGGTCTTGCAAGTGTTTGCTGGATTTCCTGGTCATGGTAGTTCAATTCACAATATAATTCCTCTACTTAAAAAAGAAAATGGACATCTATTTCTTTGCCCTGAAGTTATAATAATTATGCGGCTGCATGTTTCCAATCCTCTTGGGAAGATGTAGCCCTGGAGGTGATCGTGTCCTCTGTAAAGAATATGGATGTAACTTACAAGACACATTCAGGTTAATTGGCCACACAATTACTTTGACTTGTTAATTTGGCATCTCTTGTGTTCGATGTGAACTGATGGCTCAGTGGTAGAGCTTCAGCTCTGCATTCTGTGGTCGCTGGTTTGATCTCCAGTAGGGGAGATCACGGTATTCGCTGATGATGATACCTAATAAGGTTGAAACAGCTGTCCAGTGTTTCCATTTGTCATGCGCAAGTGTTTGCTGGATTTTCTGGTCATCGTAATTCAATTCACTGGAAATGTTTTTGACAATTCAACTTTGTACTTATGCTAAACTGAATTGTTTGAAATAGAACTGTTTATTTGTATAAAAATGGATTTGGCTTTAAATAACCTAGAAAGGTTGATATGCCATAAAACCCAAACAAATAAACAAATATCAGAATAATAATTTGCAAGTCGCAATGAAAAGCAAGAAAAATAAAATGAAAAAACAAATTTAATAACTTTTAATTGGTGAATAATAATATTTTAAGAAACTTGTTAATATCCACTGATGTGAAATATACAAGAAAATTTCTTTATAACCAAGAGATTATTGGATTACTTTGTAAAGATAGGAAATGGAAGGAAGTTCTGCAAATTATGTAAAACAAATTGGACATTATCTTTGTAAATAACCAAGAATAAGAATTTGGATCATTGAAAAGATATAAACACACACACATATATATATATATATATATATATATATATATATATATATATATATATATATATCTATATATATATATATATATATATATATATATATATATATATATATAAATATATATATATTATTTTTTATTTTTTTATTGTTGTTAAATTCAGGTCAGCTTTCACTGCGTCAGATACAAATCGTCGAGTAGAAGGAACTGCATTGTTAGCAGATGCTCTACACCAAATACCACAGGATTTATTGACCTTTGCTGAAGGTAAGTTACAAAGAATTGTTGATTTATGATAATAAAATAGGGTTTGGTTTTGGGGATGATTAAGTACTTGTTGAGATATCTGTCTACATCAGGTACAATATATATTGGTCATGGATGATATTAAAAATTTATCATAAATAAATATTTTGAAGATGCCATCAGGGAGTCGACAAAGATTTTTTTTTTTTTTTTTTTTTCCACAGATTCTAGGACTTTTTCTGGATTATATATAAGCAAAAGTTAGCACTCACAATGGACAAAAGATGTACATAAGATAGGCAGAATGAATGTGGAACGAGTGTTATAATAATCACAAAGCTTCTTTTAGAAATAAAATATATACTAATATCGCACAGAACTATCCAAATACATCTAGGATTGTAGAAGAAATGATTGGAAAAAAACTGAAAGTGGTTGATACCTGTCATGAGGGTTCTGGGAATTGTAGGTTGTGCCTGGAAGAAATTTCCCTGCTAAGAGTTGGTAGTGAGATTCTGCCATGACTGTAAATATTTCTAATTGTGCACCGGATTGAGCCACATGATTTGTGCTATTCTAGTTGCATGTATACAGAGAATGTGTACAATATTGAGTGTGTCAGATATTTAAGACCAGTTGCTTACCTAACAAAGGTTTGAAACTTCTGAGATCTTACACTGCCTCAGAAATTTTTTTATAATTATTGATATATTGTGGTATTGCACTACCTTTGTGTGTGTTGAGCACTCTTAAGATCTTATAATTTAAAGGCACTTTTAGTGTTAAATTATAAGCATATAAAAGAATCTTTTTATTGGGATTATAACCAGCCAGTCTAGGTTCAATTCTCGTGATCTGGCATGAATAGATATTACCATTAGTATAGAAGTCCTAACCCTTTTAACCTCAAAGCCACAAAGTTTCATTTGAGAGAACCCCTGACCAACATCTTAAAAGAATTAAAAAAGAAACTGCTAAATTCACAAGGTAACAATTATAATTTGATGATGAGACGTCTTCGGTTGTTTTCAATATTTTGCGGAATAATTTGAAAGCACTCTGTTTTGAAACAGATAAGTCATACTAGATTTCCAGTTCATTAAACAAAGAAGTTTACATGGTTGCCCAGTCAGCTGGGGCTTTAGAATACACCAACTGCACCTCTGCAGAAGGGTAAGACCCCCCAACGAGTGTCCTGGATATGACACTAAACAATCTGATGGTAAGGTTCCAGTGATGCTGGGGCTTTGGGGAATGTGGAATACACCTTCATTGCCATTGCTCCCAAGTCCACTCTGGCCTAGAGTGGTAGCACCTGATAGGGCCCTATATATGGGTCAAATAGAACTGTTTTGACATTTAACTGTGTGTGGACAAAAACTGTACTTATGCTAAACTGAATTGTTTGAATTAGAACTGTTTGACTAAACTGTACAGCTTGAAATAGAAATATTTTTGACAATTAAACTGTACTTACATTTAAACTGTGTACTTACGCTAAACTGAATTGTTTGAAATGGAATTTCTTTGACATTGATACTGTACTTACGTTGAAGTGAATTTTTTGAAATAGAACTGTTTTGATGTTTAACTGTGTGTAAACAAAATCTACACTTGAATTGTTTGAAATAGAACTGTTTGACTAAACTGAATAGCTTGAAATTAAACTGTGTAATGCTTGACTGAATTGTTTGACATGGAACTTATTGTATTTGGCATTGAATAATCTAGAAAGGTTGATACACCATAAAACCCAAACAATTAACAACCAAAGAAGTACTGATCAGTCTATGCCTCATTGAAAATGTCATTCTTTCTCTCTTTTTTTTTTTTCTTTTCTTATTCTCAGAAGATATGATTCTGGGGAAAAAAAAAGAAAAGAGAGAGAAAAATTACTGTCAGTATAATAAGAACAAACTCAAAGTGTTAGGATTTGGCAGGTTTTAACACATTGCCATTGGGGCAATTGGCTGAAGGGTTGCACGGATGGGTTTTAAAAGCTGTAAGTTGGAGAATCCCTACATTAGTGTAGCATACTCTAATATTGGAAACCATATTTTTTAAATCTACCATTTGAGTTGATTTGTGAGCAGTAAAGGTCATTTCTAATGTTGGTATCAAAATTTTGAAAGCATGTCATGATGCTTTAAACATAGATATTTTGTGTGTGTGTTTTATTTTTTTAATTTGTAATACTGTAACGTAATGGCCAAGGGATTTCAGTTCATGCCTTTGAGTTTAGTTAGGCTGAGAACCTTTCGGCTCTGCATATGGGTTAGTTAGGTGCAAACATTGATGCAGGTGTTAATGCGGGCGCGTGCAGGAGGACAAAGGTGTCACTCAGATGTCACAATAATCCGAGATGAAACAAGTGAGGGAATGCGAGTGACGTCACGCACCGGAAGCGCGCAGAGGTTTGTGGGAGATTTAAAGAAAGTTAGGGAGTTGAATAATAAATGCCAAACAAAGAGGATCGATTTTTTTTTATTTATTTATTTTTTTTTTTGAGCTCGCAGAGGCAAGGCGAACTTGCGCCCTATGGGGGCCGCTCGAGATGGGGGCCAAATGAATAAGACAGCATGGAAGATTGTGTCTCTCCTTCTTATGTCGAAACCTTTAACTCAAAGTTAATAAAAAAGGTTTCGTACCTGAACGAGAAGTCGTTACATGTTTTCGAATTTCAAGATTCCTATGTTCTTAATATGTTCTATCGTTATAAACATTATGTCTATTTCGCACATAGCGTTAACTGTGGCTCTGGTACAATATTGAATAACATAATAATTAGGTAAGATTGAAATCTAAATGTAATGGGAAAGACTGGGGGTCATTCTAGTTTTCAAAAATTCTATAAATGAATGATTTTATGACCATAAATGAAAGGTCGACTTATACATGAGAAATGAATTTTTGTAAGGTTGAAATTTGAGCATAATGGGAAGTGAATAAGAGCGATCTTTCTTTTCAAAATTTAATTCTGTGAATTAATGATCATCTGACCATATCAGAGGTCAATGCAAGATCAACTTGTACACAAATATGTACAGAATTTGGCTTATAAATTGATTTCATTTATTCATGATTTTATTCACCAGAAAATCAAATTTCAACCTAAACAGAATATTGATGTATACACGAATAAGTATATAAAAATATCTTTAATTTGTATATTATATAATCATTACTTACTAAATTTTTATTTTATTTTTATTTCCTCTTTCTCTCTGTCTTTCTCTCTCTTTTCTGCTACTAATTGTGTGGGATTGCTGTGTCCAGTGGAGCTGCTTAGTTCTTTTTTAAGTGACCGGCTTGCTGACCACCATTCACTCCAGCCACCGGCTCTTCACGGACTTGCTGCTCTGGTATGTCCATTATTTTGTTTTTGTTTTTTCGAAAAAGTACAATGACTGCTGCAACATTGTAAAGGTTTTTTTTTTTTTTTTTTATTGACTTCCCACCAAGTCACGTTTGACACAAGGTCATTTTTGATATTAGGTGGCCACGTACGAATCAAGACTCATGCATGGCTGTCACAAAATATGGTCCCCTGGTGCTCTCCTCCAAAGGCACCTTGGGCACCAAGCAGTAGACAAAGGGACAGGTGCTGCCTGGGAGGAAGGCCCACTGGGACCACCAGGTGATTAATGCTAAATCATCCACCTGGTGCAAACGCCCGGTGAGTATACAACATTATTAATAAGAACAAATTCACTGATATAAAAATCACTTATATTTTTTAAAAAATTCTTAACATATATTTTAGCATATAAGACAACCCTTTAACATTAAGTTCATGGGCTTCTGGATATCATATAACTGTGTGCAAAAAAAACCCTCTTAAACAACAATGAATACTAAATACAATTCCCTAACCTCTAGGCATAAAATAACCCTAGACAAGCTGACATGCCATTAAAATCAATCAAAAAATCAAAAATGTGCAATGGATGCTATTCCATAACCCTAGCCATGAAATAACCTGAAACAGGTTGACATGCCATTAAAATCAGCTGTTACTTTTCTGAATCAGAAGCTCCAGTTGGGGTGGGGGGTAAGTACAAGCATTGAAATTTGGAAATGTGTAAAAGAAAATTTAATGAAAGCATAATTCAAAATTTAAAAAGGGAAATGTGGATTCAAGCCTTTTTCGTTTCTATTATAGTTTTTGGAAGAAATCAATTTGGAACTCATTATAAAAAGACTGTTATAATAATAATAATAATAATAATAATAAAATGTCTTTATTCAATATTTAATTTCAAAATAGAAAATATCAAACACTTTAATGGGAGTGTTGATTTACCTATTAGGCATTCTTCTGCCAAACTCTCTTTTATTCTAGAAAAAACTTTTACTGATTATGGCTTTTTAACCTTAAAAAATACTTCCCAGAATTAAGGATCATTTCGGAAGTGTCCTCGTGGTGTAATGGTTAAAGCGATGGACTGTGGAATCGTAGTACGTGAGTTTGTACTCCAGTCGCGCTATTATGTTCACTTTTGGGCAAATACCCTTGGGAAAGGTATAAACCCCCTTATCCTCCCAGCTATGGGTTAAATAGTACCACCACTGTTCTTCTAGGAGAATGGCTTTGGCATTAAATAACCTACAAAGCTTGATATGCCATTAAACAAAGAAACATAACCAAACCTAAGGGTCATTTTATACACCCAGTATAAAATATTAACCTTAAATCCTGAAGTGTATAGGACGTCATTAATGTGGATAATGATTGATGGCAGGCTTACCTGTGTCTAGGTAACTGCACAAATTCTTTCTACTAAAATCCCTCACTGTTATTCACATTATTTTAATGAAATAATAAAAGTATAAAATAACCAAAGTACTCTTATCTTATATAACATGTAATATGATTTGAAATCCTTAACTATCACATTAAAGGTAGATATAGCCACAAGATTATATACCAGATATAATATTACTCAATATTTTACAGTGAAGCTTGATGAGTAAGTTGATTAGGATGTGTAATGTAACTGTAGGTGTATGGTTGCAACTAGTATGTGTTGAGTGTTATGTACTACAGTTGTTCTATATATATATATATAGTCATCCACAGACAGATCTGTTTCGTTCTATCAGAACTCATCAGTGTGGCTAGACATATTAGCTTCCCGTAGCCGGGATCAAAACCTGGTTGACTCAAACGCCAAGCCAAGCCTCTAACCCTTCAACCACGAGGAGCCATTAGCTGCGAAGTAAATATTAAACGGTTATGAATCACAATTACTATTGTTTACATACATCTGTTCAACGGCTGCCGAGACCTCAATTCATATGTACAAAGAGACTTGCAATAAACGCTAATGGCAACACGACTACTTCATTCGCCAGAGAACTCAACCCCACGTACAAAGAGTTTTTATATATATATATATATATATATAAACTCTTTGTACACCACAAATAGATAATTAAATGGAACAGAGGAAGCATATTTAATAAATCTGACTAGAACCAAGGCTAAAAAAAAGTTAAAAGGCCATTTTGACTGGTGCATTTTCAATAGATACAAACAGTAAATGTAACAAATCACTAAAATTATAAAAAGCAAAGCGATATGTAAAAACCTGGAGAGGAGGGACCAAAATAAAAATCTCCCTCTACTCTACAGACTTCCCAAATAATTATAATGGTCTTATAAATTTTCTTTGCCTGCATAGGTATATTTGTGTGTGTATATATATATATATATATATATATATATATATATATATATATATATATATATATAGTGAAGAAAATAGTCTAAGGATTAGACTATTAAGTAATAATCCAAGGTGTAGGAATATCCAGTTGAGGGCTCAATGCCAATGACTACCAACTGTATAATTAAGTTCAGATTATAAGTACATAGAAACTCACGTGCAGAGCAAAAACATTTTTATAAAATTGAAAGAAAAAATTAAATTTTGTGGTTTCATTATAAATTAATCCAATTTCTGTTATTTAATAATAATTTTACTATCCACCATCATTTTTTTAAATTCAGTAATATTCTAAATTATTGGTAACAGGTTTTTAAAAAAAAATTGTATAAATATTATATTTGATAATATTGTTGTATTGTTTGGGAAGTTTCTAGGATATCTTACAATTCAACATTTACTCCAAATTATACTGTCACTAACAGATCAAAGTTATCATATAGATTTTATAGAAAAGAATGCTACCGTCTTTGCCTAGCTCATTCAGTATTTGGATGATAAAAGTTTGCCATTAGTAATAAGAGATGCATGAGACAATGGAAGAAAAGCCTTAACAACATTAAGGGAACATTATTTGTCAAAAGGAAAGCCGAAAGTTACTTACCTCTATTCAGAGCTAACATTTTTGAGAAGATTGGAATCAGTCTATTACAGACTATATAATAAGGGCAGAGAATAATGCCTGCATTTATCTATGCAATAGCAAAGGACATAATGTAGATGTATTTTTAAAAATGCTTTATATATATATATATATATATATATATGTATATACCTCTATAGTCATCCACAGACAGATCTTTCGTTCTATCAGAACTCATCAGTGTGGCTAGACAGTAGCTTCCCGTAGCTGGGATCGAAACCCGGTTGACTCAAACGCCAAGCCAAAGCTTCTAACCATTCAGCCACGAGGAGCGATTAGCTGCGAAGTAAATTTTAAACGGTTATGAATCACAATTACAATTGTTTACATACATCCGTCCAACGGTTGCCAAGACCTCAATTCAACTACGAAGAGGCTTGCAATGAACGCTAATGGCAACACGATTACTTCTTCGCCAGAGAACTCAACCATACAGGGGTAGGGGAGTATATATATCTATAGTCATCCACAGACAGATCTGTTTCGTTCTATCAGAACTCATCAGTGTGGCTAGACATTAGTTCCCAATAGCTGGGATCGAAACCCGGTTGACTCAAACGCCAAGCCAAAGCCTCTAACCATTCAGCCACTAGGAGCGATTAGCTGCGAAGTAAATTTTAAACGGTTATGAATCACAATTACAATTGTTTACATACATCCGTTCAACGGCAGCCGAGACCTCAGTTCATCTACGAAGAGGCTTGCAATGAATGCTAATGGCAACACGATTACTTCTTCGCCAGAGAACTCAACCATACGGGGGTAGGGGAGTGTATATATATATTTATATATATATATATATATATATATAATCAACTTTTTAAACAAAAAATAATTTCGGTACAAGCAGCAACAAAATTGATGTGCACATCAGTATGAATTTACCTTAATGGAACAGTTTTCAACATAACACAGAGAAACGTTTGTATTATCTGAAAAATATCATTTCTGCCAGAAACGCCACTTATGACTTACATACTTGGCATAAAATCTTAGGCCACTGTAACAAATCAGATATTAAAAAGTTACCCAACTTAGTAAAAGGAATAAAGATAAAACGACACCAAATTATGCTCTTAACTGTGATATATGTATTCAAGGGAAGATGTCTAATGACAGAAATAAGACTTTGGATCGCAAGGCAATGAAAATTCTTGCACTTGAACACAGTGGTTTAGCAGGCCCCATTCAATCCATGGCAAAAGATGGTTATAAATATGTACTTAATTTTATTTATAACTATTCTGGCCTTACAATTTCTTAAAACGCAAGTCCAACACTTTGCTCACTACAACAAAATATCTAGCTGATATCACTCCTTATGGCCATGTAGAATGTTTACAAACAGACAATGGAACTCAATTCACTTCTGAACCTTTTCAACGGTTACTTGTACTTATTAAAATCAAACATGAGCAGTCAGTTCCTTATTCTCCGCATCAAAATGGAACCACTGAGCGTTCGTGAAGAATCTCATTTTCCATGGTAAGGTGTCTTCTTATTGAGTCAAATTTGCTCAAAACTTTGGGGGTTTATGCATTGATGGCTTCAGCATATGTTAGAAATCGTTGTTATAATAGAAACACAAGAAAAACCCCATATGAAAATTTTACCGGTTCAAAACCAAACTTAAATAAGATGCATATTTTTGGTACAACTTGCTTTTGTTATGTACAAAATAAAATGAAAATAGATCTTCACTAAAAAAAGGATCTTTATTGGCTATGATGAACAAAGTCAAGCTTACTTGATTTATTTTCCGGAATCAACAGCTATTAAAAGAGGTAGGTGTGTAAAATTCACAGACTCTTATGATAATAGCCCTCTAACAAAACAGGATAAACATACAGAATTGTCAGACTATATAAGCACCACATATGATGAACAACTGAAAGATAACCTCAGCACCAAAGGAGGAGAGGCAAGTAAGACGGTATTCCATCCGACAGAAGAAAACCCTTTTTTTTTTTTATAGTTGAAAACTTTGAATTTAATGGAGTTGATTACAGTTGTACAATGTATACAATCTCCACTAATTATACTGCGGCCATTAACTTGGTTGACTCAAAAAAAAACTTGGGGCGGGGGGTCCTCATGGTGTAATGGTTAAAACGATGGACTGCGGAATTGTAGTAAGCGAGTTCAAACTCCAGTTATGCTATTACGTTCACTTTCGGGCAAATACCCTTGGGAAAGGTATGAACCCCCTTATCCTCCCAGCTATGGGTTAAATAGTACTACTACTGTTCTTCTAGGAGAATAGATTTGGCATTAAATAACCAACAAAGGTTGATATGCTATTAAACAAAAAAAACAAAACAAATCAATCAAGAAAACTGGATTTCAGCAATACAAAGGGAATTTGGTTCCTTAGTTGAAAATAATACTTTTGAATGACACAACGCTCCAAGAAATAAAGATATTGTCAGTAGTAAGTGGTTTTTTACTGTGAAAAGTAAAACTGACAGAAGTCATGAGTATAAATCCTGATTCGTGGTCAAGGGCTACTTGTAAATATATGGCAAAGATTATAGAGAAACTTTCACCCTGATGACAAATATGGCTTCCATAAGGTTACTATTGCAAGTAGTAGTCCAGTTGACTGGGGCAGAAGAATACATTGACTGCATCTCAGCAGAGAGATACCCCCGCCCCTAAAAAAAATGAGTGTCCTGGATATGACATTAAACTAATCAATCAATCCTAACCAAAAAAAAAAACTAAATCACTAATTGTGTTTTTGTGTCAAAAAACAAAAAAATAATTTGTATTAATAATAATACTAATAATAAAAAAAAAATTATTCACAGTTTTTGATTTAATATGTATTTCTTTTAAAAGTGAAAGATTCCACTTATACCCCAAACGTGGGACATTTTGGATTGTTGGGGGTGGTGACTTAAGATGTATTAGCCATCTACAAATTGCTTGCAAATATTTATAGCAGCAGGAGATCAGCCAATGAGAGATGTCTAAAGCATATATTAGTAGCGGCAAGCTACAATCTAGTGTCAATACTGAGAAAAGCGTTCCTTTTTGTATCGTACATCTGAAAACAAGATGGCTACCCAGATTTCAGCATGTATAATGATATTTTCACTGTTAAAGAGTTTTTTTTATTTTTTTATTTTTTTTTAATTAAAAAATAGAAAAGATTAAAAAAAATTTTTTTTTAATCCTCTTTTTGCCAGGGGCAATGTAAACCTGACTAAATCATATTCAAATACGCAAATGAATTTTTCCTCTACATCTAAAGAGGGTCATTTTATAGACCCAAAATAAGTTTATAATGAAACCACAAAATTGAATTTTTTCTTTCAATTTTATGAAATATATAATGTATTAGTCTAGTGGGTAGAATGTTCACTGATAGCCCGGGTAGCATTCCAAGGAAAAGAGTAGCACTCTCCCTTAGATCTCTGTGTCATAGCTATTGAAAGGGCAGTCTTCAGGTCGCACCCAACTATGGTTACCAACTTTACTTATATATACACATGGATACACACACACACATATGCCCTGAGAATATACGAGCGATATGAATTAATGGCATGCAAGAGAAGGAGTTATATGGGCTCATAACTTTGTATGGTAGCTGCCTTGTAGGGGTGTAGTCTTATGAGGCGTGTATAGCCTAAAACCTGCATTTTAACTAGAAATTTTGGGGGTTCTCTTATGAAAAATACAGTATTCAATTTTGACTTGGGTTTATTAAATTTACTCAAGTAAAATATCAATGTAATGAAGAAAGTAAAAACTATGTATGGTGTATAAAGATTTTAGAAGCTTTTATTGTAAATATCCTTTTGGAATAATGTAGTGTTGTGGGCATCTCAAAGAAAATTGATTGTGACACAAAAATGAAGAAAAGATGAGCTTATTCATAACAGAAAAGAAAAAATCAGACACATGGTCACAGAAAAATCCCATTCACCTTATTGCTGAACCAGTCATGGAACAAAAAGTGAAATTGTATTTTCAAGTTAATCAAGGAATGATCTGTTCTTTGAAAAAAATCTTAGTCCACTCCAATTTTAGGTCATTACTTGTTGCTTTACTAGTAACTGGCTACCTCCTTTTTTAAAAAAATTCCAAATCAAATGTTTGTCTCTTGCTTGTACTATGAAAATTATAGTGATTGACCTTTTGTTGTCTATTACACAGCTGGGCACGAGGGTCACTAGTGGTGGGAGGTGGCCACTACATCACAATTGCAACAAAAGCTGTTCTTATATACATTATAAACTATTTACCTCTTTGTTGAGTATCTGTTGAATGAGAAATAACCAAAATAGAGGTTGGAAATGAAATGGAAATTTTTATAACATTAATAAAATACAATACTTCAGCGGCGTGAAGAAGGTAATCGCGGCAAATGGTGACTACTTAGTATATTTTCACCCCCTCACAATAGTGTTCGACGTATTTATGAGGAATGGGACATAGCCATTAATGTTCATAGGTAGGGTATATAACAGTATCACACCTAAACTCTGGACAAGTTGAACTCAGTCAAAAGAAGTGATATAAGCTTTGATTATAAAAAGACTGGGTAAAGTAGTGGGGGGGTTGTAAGAGATGAGTTACACTTACCACGTAATCATTTTGGAATAAACTTTCTTACTACAAACTAGCTGAGGGTTAACGTGCTATGAACTGTTTGTATGTATAAGAAACCAGCTGTTCTACACCCAGTTATAGGTAAAAAGTAGGACAGACTGGACTCTTTAACCTTGGTATGGCAACCAGTCTGGGGGAAGGAAGCGCCCAATGGCCCAGGAGACCTGGGTTCAATCCCAGGTCAAGCCATACCAAAGACTCAAGGGTAGAGTCGAAAAATCCAGGGAATGGAGTAGCGCCCTCCCCTACATCTTGGTGTAGTAGTTATCGAAAGCGGGGCCTTCGGGTCAACCCCGACTACGGCCACCAACTAATATGATTATGGTTGGGAACCCACCTTTGGACAGTAATCCCCAAGAAACATGAATACATATGAAGTCAGCTTAACCCATATCATGGGAATATCATCACACAGAATTATATACCTTGTCCCCACCTCCTCCTGTTTGAGGTAGAAGAGTCATCTGTATATCATTTTATATTAGCAGATGCTGTGAAAATTCCAGAAGAAAAAAAAAATAAAGAAGTTCAAAAAAGGATAATTTGCAATTTTATTACCTATAAATCCTATTGTTGTCTTGACAATAAATAATCGACAAAAATATACAATAACAATCTATATAAAACTTAATACACATATTATTTGATCGTATTTAATTTTACTGAAACTCCAAGATCATTTTATTTTTGCATATTCTATTTTGTGGGTAACGGCATTGCTGGTACCGCGGAAACTTTTGGAGCTCCTTTTACTTTTCAGCCTTTGACATCTCATTGTTGGAGCTCATTAGATCTTCAACAAACCAATATATAATAATTTATATTTTGTGAGGGTAAATGAAGTTAACACAGGGTAATTCTATCCTAGTTGAACAGTGTTTGATCTGAAGAAGCAACATTTATGTAAAAGAATCTCTCGAATGATACATGGGAAGAGTGGAAGAAAATCCCTCTTGTGAATGAATAGACAAGCAGAATTATCTATTTCAAAGAAAATTTTTCTCTCTCAAATGATTCTCCTGTAATATTCTATCTAAACATTTTTTTTTTCTTTTTTACAGAGTAATTGTTGTAACATTCCCTCCTTGGTACCAGAAAGAGTATGTCGGAGGATATTTCGTGAAGTTCAGAATCAATCACTGTCACAAAAGGATAGATTTTCTGTATATACAATTATGTACAATTTTCTCACCACAAAACTTGAAGGTAGGTTCTGCTTTAAAAATTGAAAGAATTCAAAAATATATTTTTCCTCTCTCTCTCTCTCTCCCTCATGTCTGTTCTTTTGAATCTAGCAAAAATTATACCCATTGCGCCGTGTGTGTGTGTGTGTGTGTGTGTAGTGACTAAAATTCTGGACTGTAACATCTTAGTGAGCGAGTTCAAACTCCAGTCGTGCTATTACATTCACATTTGGAATAATGGTCTTGGGGGAAAATATGAACCTCTTTATCTATCCGTCCAGCCATAGGTTGAATAGTACTGCTACTATTTTACAAAAAAATTACTTTGGCTTTAAATAAAAAGGTAGTTATGCCATTAAACAAAACAAATTAAACCTGTTCTTTTAGTTTCATTTAATTCCCAAAATAGGTTTTCATATTATACTCAATGACATCATAATTTGTTCTTCTCAATATATATATATTCCAACCAATAGTGAAGATACATTTTCATACAATAGTTTACAAACAAAAAAATGTTGCTTTTTATTTGTGTATGTATGTAAATATGTGTATGATGTATTGCCCAGCCAATTTAATTTATATATATGAGGCAAGACTGTAACGCCCACCACTAATTGTCAGCTATGTGGAAAATGAGTAACACTGCAGCACATCCTTAGCAGTTAGCCTAAAGCCTTCGGAGATGGTCGGTATCTTTGGTGTCACAACCAAGCCCTTAAAGCAATAGTGATTGAAGTCAGAAGTGTTGAGGAAGAATAAATAACAATCAAGAGGGAGACGAACCTTGATCTCTTTTGTTAAAGAGGGAACGAAAGGGAATAAAAATAGAAAGCCAGGATTCAGCCTACTATTGGCTGCTGCAGATTCGCAGTTGATAGTGGACATATCGGAGACAACACTTAGACCAGATCCAGTGCTATATCCCGACAGCATGAAGATATGTATTATTTGGAAGCTCTCTCTCTCTCTACCGTGGGAGGAACACCTGGTCTTGGCAAATGAGAGAAAAAGATCAAGATACCAAAAATTGGTTGAACAATGTTGGGTCATGGAAAATTATGTATGACCCAATAGAAGTGGGATTAAGAGGCTTCGCTGGGCAATCATTAGTGAAATCCCTTGCGAAGATAAGAATAGTGGGAGCAGCAAAGGCAAAAGCAATTAGAAACATCACCAATGAAGTTCTAGCTGTTCCCAAGTGGATCTGGCTTAAAAGATCGGAAACATGGAGAAGAAGGAAACCGATGTAGGAAGCTGATCCATAGAATTACTAAATTAAGTAGCTTTCAAACATAAATGACATTACCCCAACCTAGTCAGAAAAAGACGAGGGTGGGGAGATGTTCATAGGTAGCAACTGACATGAAATTAGGAAATGAGTAATCTCTAGAAAATTGGAGATAACAATAAAGTAGGGGAAAGTGATATCATTCGATATTTTAATCGGAATGGAGAAGACACATACTTATCTTTTGTTCACTAGATAAATTGTTTCATATGATTTTAGATTCATCCAATCAGTAGTTCGTCGTCGTTTTTATTTTAATCGAAAAATTAGGGTATGGGCATGAATGGGTATGTATGAGAGACTGTGTGAAGGAATGATAGAGCATGAATTGGTACGAAAGGTATTTAAGTAGTAAGGAATTTAAACATAGGCTGGAAACATTAATTAGAAGTAAAAACATTGAAGAAACACTAGTAAGAGCAGTAACATTTATTTCTCCCCCTGCAAAAAAAAAAAACCCAAAACATTTTAGCAGAGATCTATATAGACTCAAGGGGTTTTAAAGAATAGTAAAAAGGTGACTGGTATAACTAGTTTAATTTTCGGATATGGAAATAGCTTATCATTGACGAGCATAGATAGTTTCGATAAAATTTTCGGAAAGAATATAGCTAAGTATAGACTGTTTAGATAATAAATTATGTTTGAAAACTAAGTCAATAAAGTAAAGTAAAGTTGGCGGCCTTAGTCGAGGTTGAACTGAAGGCTCCCTTTTCGATAGCTACTACACCAAGGTGTAGTGGAAAGCACTACTCAAACAGTGACAAAAATTAGAATTAGTATTAGCAATTCAAATTAAAGGGGTAAATTTAGGAAAAAAGAAAAAAATGGACGAACATACCAGAAAAGTGCAGCCGTGAGCAAAGATTTAAGAAATGGGTGCAAATCGAATTTGTCATTAAATAGGCGGGGAACGGAAAAAGAACTCTTTCAATTGGTTAACAATTCAAGTACGAATTCTGCTGAAAAAGAAGAAAGAACCCACATGTAGTACAAATTAAGGCGCCAGCTTGGTACATCCGGACCCAAGTCGGGGTTACTGCCGGAGCTGATATGATGTTTAATGACTCAAAATCGGCAATGAAGGCAGGGCATCACTGAAGAACTCCTACAAGCACTTAGAATGTATTATTGGATTATATATATATATATATACTCGCACACAAATTTCATTCAGTAAGGGGAATTTTGCCTTAGGATTTGACAATAGAAATCTCTGATCTTTTTTTAAGGTAATCAATAGTGATGAGTCTTTTCATATTCCAAAAGACTTGTAGGCTTGACCTTCTTTATTGATTGCTGTGCCCAGAACTCTTTCTTTACTGGATAGTCAGTGAGTTTCCGCTCCATGGACTATATTTTCCCACAGAATCATAGTAGTAAACCTATGTTTAGTCCATTTGTAAAGATTTTTTTACACTAGTATTTAATTTTTTAATTATCATGTCTAATATTTTTCCTATATACAGAGTGTTTAAAAAAAATATTAACATTTCGATTGGAGTTATTTTATGATATTATGATTTGAATGTCTCCACCTGTTCATCATACCTGTCAACACATTATTAGAATATTCCCCAGGTTGTCTCTGTAATATCAATTCTACTTTTCTAGTAAAGATACATAGAAATATCAACATTTTTTTTAATCATGTGTAGGAAATTCCAAGAATGTGTTGACAGGGATGGTGAACATGTGGAGACTGTTTGAAATTATATCATAAGAGTGTCAACATTTTTTTTTTTTCTTTTTAACATCCCATGAATATAGTTTGTAACCAGTTGCTAATTAAGATGTTAAGATCTTAAAAATAGGATGCAACTGCAAAATTGCTTAAGATTTTTATATATATATATATAATTCTAAACAAAATTTAACTGTTTAATGTCACTTTGTTGATATGAATTTTTTATATATACCAGAAATTAACTGAACAACTGATTCTCTTTTTTGTTGTTATTAAACGTTAGAACCATAACCCCTCATCCACACACACACACACACACACACACAATTTGAAATGAAACTTCAATTTAAAAAATGTTTGATTTTGTGTATGATTTTCAGTAAAATCTGCATAAATGATAAAATTTTTATCAAAATATATTTTGTCTATTTATTATAACATTCATTATTTTTTTTTAATTTATCTTATTTTTTGAAGATTTACGTAAATTGGAAAGTGATTTTGTTTGCGGCTTCATTCAAGCAATGGACGGTGAGAAGGATCCCCGAAATTTAAGATTTGCATTCCAGTGTGCTCAGTTAATTATTAAAAATCTTCCCCTCGGTAAGTTGTGTTTATGTTATTGAAAACATTAACTGGTTACCTGATTTGCTAAACAATGGAAGTCTAATGATTTTAGCTGACCTGAAGCAAAAAGAATATAGTGCTTTACTTGTCTTTCATGAAAGTCTCCATTTATAATGTGAGTTGTGCACATGTGCAGGTTTTTATAAGTGGTTATGTACACAGGGACTTTAAAGTGACAAATAGCAGATTTTAGTCAAAACTGTTGAAATAGAACGAGAACGAGAGTGACACTTAGTTGGATCATATAGATTGGTCCTTTGTCAGAGAGAACGGGAGAAACAGAATGAGAAGGAAAACTAGTTCTATTTGCCTTAATCGGTTAGAGGACATGCAAAACAAGTTTATATTGTTTGTTTTGTGGTGCTATTGGTCAGTTGACTGACCAATCATGGCTTATCTCTGATTAAAATGATAGGTATGTAAGCTTCATACTTTAAAATGTGAAATAATTTAATCTTGAGCCACTTGATATTTTTGTTTGGTAGTTCAAAAGTTTTAAGAACCCCCCCCCCTCATCCTCCACCCACACTCTCAGACTGCATCTGCTCCCTTTTTAAAATGATAAAAGGCTGGTTGGTTGTTTTAATTTTATGGCATATCAACCTTTGTAGGTTATTTAATGCCAAATCCATTTTTATACAAATCATCATTATCATGTTGTGCCGCCAGCACAGATATCCCTGACCCTCTATCGCCACTCCTCCCTATCGTTCATCGCTTCTGGCAGGTTCTCAGGGCTACATCCCGTATCCTCACAGAGCTGCTGTATGTATGTTCGAGCTGGTCTCCCTGCTTTTGCTCGGCCATATGAGGGGGTCCATAGGAGTACATCACATATGAGCTCGTCCCTGCTTCTCCAGCAGTGTCCTGCATGTCTGGTTTGTCTAACTTTGATAGTTTTCGTGATTGGAGGTAGGTGGCCGTACAGTTGGTGCTTTGTGGAGTGTTGTCTCCAGGACTTGTTCAATATTGCTCACAGCATTCTTGTGTGGTTGCCATCTAGCTTTTTCTCCAGCCGTTGAGTTAGCGTCCATGTAGTGCATTCATATAGCAGTATCGAGATGACCACTGCTTGGAAGAAACTGCGTTTCATTTTATCAGTCAGGTCTGCCTTCCATATGACCGATAGCTTATCGATAGTTGTCCATGCCTTCGTTAGCCACGTGTCGATGTCTTTTTCGGTTGATGAGACACTGCTTCCTAAGTAGGTGAACTTGTCTACAAGTTTCAGAGAGCTACCGCCTAGTGTGGAAATGTCGCCTGTTTGATTAAAGCACATGTATTCTGTTTTGTGTGCATTGACATGGAGGCTAATGCCTGTGGTAGCTTGTTCCAGACTATGCAGTAGTGTTTCGGCTTGGACGGGTGTATTTGCCAGTATCGCTATGTCATCGGCGTTGTTGGCTGTTGTTAATTGTTTTTGCGGGGTACCTTCTGCTTCTTTTCTTTGTCAGCTCGAAGCCGTTTTCTTTGATTTTTATCAATCGATGTTCTAAGCACATAGTCCAGAAAGATGATAAAGAGGTATGGGGCTAGTGTGTCCCCTTGCAGTACTCCTGCTACAATCTCGAATTCTTAGGAAAAACCAAAATGGCTTCTGAAGAAATAGATCCACGACCTCACAAATATTGACTATCCGTAGAATCCTTGAAGGCGTACTGGCAAAAAACCTACAGGTGACAATACTATTTGTTGACTTTACCAAGGCCTTTGATTCCATTCACAGAGGGAAGATGGAACAAATCCTGCTAGCATACCGCATACCAAAAGAGACCATCGCAGCAATAATGATTCTCTATAGAAACACCAAAGTGAAAGTACATTCTCCAGATGGAGACACAGATTACTTTATACAAATAATCAGTTCTATTTCAAACAATTCAGTTTTGCATGAGTACACAATTTAATTGTCAGAAACATTTCTATTTAAAGCTATTTGTTTAGTCAAACAGTTCTAATACATACAATTCAGTTTAGCCTAAGTACAGTTTCAATGTCAAAAACTGTTCCATTCAGTTTTGCACAAATATGCAATTTAGTTCTATTTGAACCATAGATAGGACCCTATCAGATGCTACCGCTCCAGGCTAGAGTGGACCTGAGAGCGATGGCAATGAAGGGGTACTCTGCATTCCCCAAAGCTCCAGCATTACTGAAAACTCACCATCAGATTGTTTAGTGTCATATTTAGGACACTCATTGGGGGAGTTTTATCGCTCTGCAGAGAAGCAGTCAGTGTATTCTACAGCTCCAAATAGATGCTTAAGTCAATTTATAATATTATTATTATCATTGTCCTTATTATTGTTACCTTATTACCACCAGACATTGGCCTAGCGGTTAGAGTGTTCGCCAATGGCCCGGGAGACCTGGGTTCAGTCCCAGGTCGAGTCATACCAAAGACTCAAAAAATGATACTTGATGCCTCCTTGCTTAACACTCAGCATTATAAGGTACGGATCAAGGGTAAAGTAGAGCAATCCAGGGAAGGAGTAGCGCCCTCCCCTACACCTTGGTGTAGTAGCTATCGAAAAGGGAGCCTTTGGGTTACCCTCGACTATGGTCGCCAACTTTACTTACTTTTACTTATTACCACCAGTATCCATAGTAATGCTGATATAATCTTCATTCCCCTATTCTGATATCATATCGTTCATTTTCCTATTGTTATCCCTATCAATTTATCTATTCATAACCTGTATCATATAAGTTTAAATCTATTTTTATACTGGCATTTGAAAATTAATTTATTACGTTTATTTAATCAATGTAAATAAGTGTAATGAACTAATTTTCAAATGCTTGATTTTTATCAACTTGAGTAATTCTATAACATAGAATTTCTTTACTGAATTTCTCTTTTTACAATTGTACAAAATTTTTGTTTGTATTCAAAGTTTAAAAAATTTGATTGAATAGATTTTTGTCTCTTTTTTCTTCCAGGTGTATTTGTTGAAGAAATGTTTGAAATCACAGCCTGTTATTTTCCTATAGATTTTCAACCTGTAAGTATACACTTTAACACAAGGGTTATTTATTATATTAGATATGTTTTTGAACACGTAAAAGCTCACCACCTACATTCAGTGGATGATAAAAGCACCCCCCCTTTTTGACAAAACATTGAGAGTCATTCATTACACGAGTATGTAGGTAATTTTTTCTTTTTTTTTTTTTTTTTTTTTTAACATTTCTTCATTTCATAGATAAAATCCAGTTATATATTAATGGAAATTTGGCCTCGATAGAAGTAAGATTTGTCTCACCAAAATAAAAATTGTTAATTAATTATACTTGAAATTATATATAACTGTGCAAATCATATTTACCCAACTCCTCCGCTCAGGTAGGATATAACACAAGGTCAATTTTTTTAAGCGGAGTTTAACAGGTTTGAATTCAGAGTTTTCCTTCTCCTAGACTAGTTGCCTCACCAAGGCTGAAGAACCTAGTCTGCCCTACTATTTACCCATAGCTGGAGGGAGAATAATTGGATTCATACCTTTCCCAAGTGTATTAGTGCTATGTGAAATGCAATTAGTCTTGTCCAGGATTTGAACTCGTGTCGCCATATATAATTGTGCAAACAAATCATTAGTGTTTGATAGGAATACTTGAAACTCTATAACTGAGTGTAAGCAAATGATTATTGTAATTGGAATAGATTCTTGAAATCATAAAGCCCATTCAGCTGCATCTCTGCTGAAGGGTAAGACCCCAAAGTCCTGGATATGACAGTAAACAATCTGATGGTAAGGCTCAATAAATGCTGGAGTTTTGGAAAATTCAGAGTATCCCTTCATTGCCATCGCTCCCAGGTACACTCTGGCCCGAAATGGTAGCAACTGAAAGGGTCCTATCTATGGGTCAAATAAAACTGTTTGACATTTAATCTGAGTGCCAACAAATGACTTATGCTAAATTGAATTGTTTGAAATAGAACTGTTTGATCATTTAACTGTATATAAACAACTGACTAATGTTAGTGAGCCATATCAATACTTGGAACCATTTAACTTAGTTGACTTATGTCTACTAATCATTTATATCTAATATATATAAATAAACCAAATTTGGTCTTAAACCTACAATGGTTGGTATACTATAAAACCAAACCAAACTTGAAACTATATAATAGTGTATAAATTGTTAGAGTGAAATAGAATACTTGAAACAATATAACTGGCAGTTATTTATATTAGGAATAGTTACTTGAAGTTATAATTGTTTAATAAAGATTATTCATATTTACCAACCCCTCCGCTCGGGCAGGATATGACACAAGGTCAATTTTTAAGCGGAGTTTAACAGGTTTGAATTCAGAGTTTTCCTTCACCTAGACTAGTTGCCTCACCAAGGCTGAAGAACCTAGTCTGCCCTACTATTTGCCCGTAGCTGGAGGGAGAATAATTGGATTCCTACCTTTCCCAAGGGTATTAGGGCTATGTGAAATGCAATCAGTCTCGTCCAGGTTTTGAACTCGTGTCGCCGTGTACATTTCCTTCGACGATAACCATTACACCACGGGCACCTCCTTTTTACCCAACCCCTCCGCTCGGGCAGGATATGACACAAGGTCATTTTTTTTTTAAAGCGAAGTTTAACAGGTTTGAATTCAGAGTTTTCCTTCTCCTAGACGAGTTGCCTCACCAAGGCTGAAGAACCTAGTCTGCCCTACTATTTACCCATAGCTGGAGGGAGAATAATTGGATTCATACCTTTCCCAAGTGTATTAGTGCTATATGAAATGCAATCAATCTCGTCCAGGATTTGAACTCATGTTTCCGTGTCCATTTCCTGCGACAATAATGATTACACCACGGGCACCTCCAAAATAATAAAGATAATAAAACCTTATAACGGCATAATTGTTTGGAAATAATAAAATTAGAATAATTACTTTAACCCATATATGTATATTTGACAGCTTATAAAATACATATTTTTACTATGTTATTTGGGGACTCGTGCTCACTGCAATCCTTCCAAGACACTGCAATCCTTTTAGACATCAGTAGATTTGTCATAATGTCAGTGAATGCATGCTGAGCAATATTGGCACAAAATAATTGGAGTTAAATGTGCATCTTATATGCCACCAGATAAGATAATTGCATGGAAATGGTATGTGTTAGATTGAAACCATATAATTCTGGATAAAACATTTGTATTAAAAATAGTTATTAGAAGTTTAGTTTATTAACTATTAGTAGTAGTAGTAGTAGTTACTTGAAAATATATAATTGTTTGAAATACTTAAAACCATATATTGCCTAGTTGACTGGGGCTGTTGAATACACTGTCTGCTACTCTGCAGAGTGGTATGACCCCAGTCCCAATGAGTATCCTAGATAGGACACTAAACAATCTGATGGTGAGATTCCACTAATGCTGGAGTTTTAGGGACTGAGGAGTACTCCTTCATTGCCATCACTGCCAGGTCCACTCTGCCTTGGAGTGGTAGCACCTAATAGGGTCCTATCTATGGGTCAAATAGGACTAACTGTTTTTGTATGCTAAACTTGAATTGTATGAAATAGAACTGTTTTTGACATTGAAACTGTACTTAACGCTAAACTGAATTGTTTGAAATAGAATTGTCTTGACATTTAACTGTGTGTAAACAAAAACTATACTTATACTAAACTGAATTGTTTGAATTAGAACTGTTTGACTAAACTGAATAGCTTGATATAGAAATGTTTTTACAATTAAACTGTGTACTTACGCTAAACTTATGTATTGTTTGAAAAAGAACTGTTTGTATAAAACTGGGTTTGGCATTAAATAACCTACTTAGGTTGATATGCTATCAAAAACAAACAATTAAAAGCATATAATTGCTTGCAAATTATTAGTCTTTGATGGGAATACTTGAAACCATATAACTGTGTGCAAGTTATTTGTATTAAGAATTGTTACTTGCGGCTGTAATTGTTTACAGATAGATATGATTAATTAGTTGATAGCATGTAATTGCTTGCAGAAAATTGACTGACATTAAATAAGCCAACAAAAGTTGATGTGTTAAACTAACCAAATCTCTCTACAACAATTAAATGTCTAATTCAGGGTTGGGTTTTTTGTTTTGTATTGAGTTTTTTTGGGTTTTTTTTCTTTTATACATGTATATTAATCAGCTTTTTTTTTCCTCTCTTTTTCTTTTTTTTTATACTACTTTTTCTGGGTTTTTTTTTGTTTTTGTTTTTTTTTCTGAATTTTTTTTTTTTCTTTTTGCTTAATTTTTTTTCTTTTTTTAAATTTTATTCATGGTTTATTGATTTATTTTGTCTTTGTTTTAATTTCAGCCTCCTAACAATCCATTTGGTGTACAAAAAGAAGAATTAGTGACCGGATTATGCAATTGTTTATCTGGTTCTCCTCTCTTTGCACCTTTTGTTCTTCCTTTGTTGAGTGATAAAATGTCTTCAGATATTCAAGACGCACGGATTGATGCTATGAGCACATTGGTAAGTTGCACTTTTTATGTATGCTATCTAATTGCAGAAAAATATAAATCAACATTTATGTATTTATTTTAACGTTACACTGCTTCATTTGACAAAAAAGTGTCCTTCCTTCCTAAAAAAAAAAAAAATATGAATAAATGGAAACTTTCAAATTGCAGGTTACTTCATGCTGATTAACTAAACGACTATGAACAATCCTCGTTTACGGGATCAATGGATGATCAAGGACAATGCGGCTCACTAATATGTCTGCTTACCCCCTTTGAACACCAATCCCCCCCCCCCGAGAAACGTCACACATGAATACATTTAACATGTGGAGTGAACTCAAAACACATCAGGTGAATGTCATCACACACACACCTCATAGTTTTGCTCCTAAATATTAAAAGAAGATTTTTTCACAGATAATTTTGTCTGTTAGGTCGGCAGGGTGTGATGGTGAGGCTCTAATTCTGGAGAGTGTGGAGTACTACTTTTTTGCTATTACTCCTAGTTCTACTCTGAACTGGAATGGTACTAACTGTTAGGATCTCATCTATGGGTTGAATAGAACTGTTTAAAAATTATTCATATTTGATAGGAATACCTGATACCATATAACTATGTGCAAACAAATGACTAATATTAGGTAGAAGTTTATTCATTTTTACTCTGCTTCACACTTGACATGGGATCCCTTTCACCTACGTAAAAAAAAAATTAAAACTGACAAATGACCTTGTACAGTCCAACTCCTAAAGAGTTATGAAAAAATTCTTCGCCATTAATTTTGCTTCTTTTTCGTTTGGAAGAACGGTTGGAGTCCGGGGCGGGGGTCAAATTTGAAATTAATTTTTGTATTAGAATATTACATAAAGACTCAAAAAATGGTACTTGATACTTCTTTGCTTAAAACTCAGCATTATACAGTATGGATCAAGGGTAAGTGGAGCAATCCAGAGAAAGGGGTAGCATCCTCTCCTACACCTTGGTGCAGTAGCTATTGAAAAGAGAACCTTTGGCTCACCCTCGTCTGTGGTCGGCAAATATATATATATATATATATATATATATATATATATATCTATATATATATATAAAGGGTAAAGAAATGATCTGATTTAGTCGTTTCTTTGATACATATATACAAGTTATCTTTTAGGATCTTTTTCTCTCCCACCTCACCCCAACGACCAAACCAGGTTGCGGCATTAGTGTCAGTTTGTTTTGATGTCAGTATGGGTGTGGAAACATACATAGAAATTCAGTTATATTATTCATATAGATTATACAGGGTCTGGCAGAATGATCTCCCAGATTTACGCATCCAGTTGGCTAGGGCTGCAGAATATGCTGACTGCATCTCTGCAAAGTGGGGGGAAATTTTCTCCCTCTTCTCCCACCCCGACCAATGAGTGTCTAAAGTATGATACTAAACTGCTTATGATGGTGAGGTTCCTGTCCTGGAGCTTTGGGAGATGTAGAGTATTCCTTCATTGACATTACTCCTAGGTCCACTCAAACAATAAATCTTTAAGAGAATCTAACAACGTGCAAGAGAGTCTTTGTGGCGTGGTGGTTAATAATGCCGGACTGCAACATTGTAGCAAGCAAATTCAAACTTTAGTCTTGCTATTACATTTACTTGGGAAAGGCATGAACTCCCTTATCCCCTCCAGCAGTGGGTTAAATAGTACCACTATTATTCTTTTACAAGGATGTCTTGGCATTAAATACCTCACAAAGAGTTGATATGCCATTAAACAAAGAAACCAAAGTTTACAAGTGGAAATGTATGAGTGGTGAAGAAGTGAATTCTGCTGACTACTCATTGGCCCAGTGGGTAGAGTGTTTGCCAATGGTCCGGGAGACCTGGGTTAAATCCCAGGTTGGGTCATACCAAAGACTTTAAAAATGGTACTTGATACCTCCTTGCTTAACACTCAGCAATATAAAGTACATATTAAGAGTAAAGTGGAGCAATCCAGAAAAAGGTGTAGCGCCCTCCCTTACACCTTGATGTAGTAGATACTGAAAAGGGAGCCTTTAGGTCGCCCTCCACTAAAGGGAGACAACTTCGCTTTTACTTACTTTGTTCCAAACCTGAAATCATTCTGTCAGATCCTGCATATCTGAATATATCTATAAAATCTATGAATATATAAATACATTTATATGATGAATGTTGGTATATGATACAAGAGCATGAAGGATGAAAGTGTGTAGCCTATGATATATAGACATGAGGGAGATAAATATCCAATAGAAATTGTCTGCACTTTTTTTTCTTTCTGTTATGCAATTCTAATATGATTCCTATGAATAGAATATGTGTAATGTTAGACATTCACACTCAGCTGATTCAAAGTGTCTACGTGCATGGCATGCAAGGTTGCCATTTGTAAGAGATCCGGGACATGTGGTCAGTATTAATAATTGGGTTGGACATGGTGTGAAGAGCCAGAATATTGGGAGTGGAAATTAACACCCTCAGATGGAGGACAAGAACCCACTTAAAAATGCGGTATGCCATGAGGACTGACAGGGGAACAGTCTTTTGGTGGTTATTCTTCTGGAATGCACAGTGTGGATTGATCTTGGTTTTAAAAAAAAAAAAAAAAGCAGACAGAGCAAAATTCTATGATGACAAGAGGCAAATGTGATGAGGTGAAGATCTATGATATTGAAAGACATAACAAAATGAACATTTATGATGGCAAAAGATATGATAGAACAAAGATCTGTGATAGACGTGAGGTTGCAAAGATCTATGATAGAGACGTGAGGTTGCAAAGATATAGAACAAAGATCTGTGATAGAGACGTGAGGTAGCAAAGATATGATAGAACAGAGATCTGTGATAGAGACGTGAGGTAGCAAAGATCTATGATAGAGACGTGAGGTTGCAAAGATATGATAGAACAGAGATCTGTGATAGAGACGTGAGGTTGCAAAGATATGATAGAACAAAGATCTGTGATAGAGACGTGAGGTTGCAAAGATCTATGATAGAGACGTGAGGTTGCAAAGATATGATAGAACAAAGATCTGTGATAGAGACGTGAGGTAGCAAAGATCTATGATAGAGACGTGAGGTTGCAAAGATATGATAGAACAGAGATCTGTGATAGAGACGTGAGGTAGCAAAGATCTATGATAGAGACGTGAGGTTGCAAAGATATGATAGAACAGAGATCTGTGATAGAGACGTGAGGTTGCAAAGATCTATGATAGAGACGTGAGGTTGCAAAGATATGATAGAACAAAGATCTGTGATAGAGACGTGAGGTTGCAAAGATCTATGATAGAGACGTGAGGTTGCAAAGATATGATAGAACAAAGATCTGTGATAGAGACGTGAGGTAGCAAAGATCTATGATAGAACAAAGATCTGTGATAGACGGGATGGAGCAAAGATATACAATAGCAAGAAGCAAGTGTGACAGAGTGAAAATCTATAACAGCAAAGAGGCAAGTGTGACCGGAAAAAAACACTACAATATGATTTCGACATTGAGCTTATTGACCATAGCCCCTCCCCCGCACGTCTGTGCAGATTTTATAATAAAAATGAATTGATTTTTACATTTGTGATTTGGTTAAAGAATGATAAATTGAATACATTGGTTATTTCTCTTTTCTCATTTATAGGCCAGTGTGTCAGAAGTTTATGGAGCAGAAGCACTTACCAAGCATTTATCACCAGAAGTTGTTTTTTCCATGCTTAAAAAGGAGGTGATTTTAAAAAAAAAAAATTTTTTTAATATTATTTTTCTTATCTTGGAAGGTCTATATAATTTACATAACTTTGATTCCTTTCCCCGATTCTCTGATGGAATCTTATTGAAACTTAAATCTTACACTCTTAAAAGGGACTTTTACTGTATCATCAAAGTAAATATTTTAAAATACCACGACTTAAAGACTAGAAGTTCACTCCAGACTTTGTTTGCCAAAATGATTTTCCTTGAAGAACAAGTAATATCAAGTTTATTCCAACAATATCTCTTGATAGTTTAGTTTGTGATATCCCCACGTAAAACCAGCTTAGACTAAACTTACCATAATTATAGGATCAAAATAATAAAATGTAAAGTTTTTAATTTGAATGAAAGCTATTCAGCTCAGGATATGTGTGTGTTACTGTTAATTTAGTTTATTTTTATTTGAAAATATTGGTTGGTAAATTTTACCTTTGATGTCACACACCTTACCATATCAGCTATTTAACAATATAGCTAGTTTTAAGATTAAAAATTCTGTCCTGACTTTGTTCTCCCGACACAAATTATATCCCTTGAAGAACAAGTAGTATGAAGTTTATTCCCTAAATCAATACCTGTTAAACTGTAGTATCCCTACTTAAGACCAGCTTCTACTGAACCTAATGTAGTCATGTGGTCAAAATAATAAAATTTAAGGTTTTTAATTTGAATGGAAATTAGTTTTAATATAGTTTGATTTTATTTGAAGAAATTGTTTGATAAATTCTGTGATTTCTTCCTTCTTCACACTTATAACAGATGAAAGAAGGAATTGTCAATGCAGTACTCCTCTGGGATAAATATTAACTTATCCACCCATTTGAAATGATTATTTTAGATCAAGTGTGGGCAAACTTTTTTGCAGGAGGGTCACATCACTGGTTATGAATTATCAAAAGGCTTCATCTTTTAAAATCAAAAGAATTTAGTCTCGATTAAAGTGCAAGTGTTCATTTTTTTTTTTTTTTTTTTTTTTTTTTTTTTTTTAGAGGCCCCTGTGGGCCACACAGAACAGTACAGTAGACCACATGTGACCTGCAGGCTGCAGTTTGCCCATCCCTGTGTTAGATACTTTTACATTACTCCGCCCTATCAGCAGGTAGTACCCCCCCAATAAACCCAGTGAACTGGGTATGATATTAAACTGCATCTGATTGTGAGGCTCCAGTCCTGGAGCTTAGGGTGATGTGGAGTACCCTTTCTTTGTCATTACTCCCAGGTCCACTTTGACCCAGAGTGGTGATACTTGCTAGGGTTGCAACTATGGGTCAAATAGAACTATTTATTCATTTACTAAGTATTATCATAATTGCTTATTTGAAACCATAAACCTGTGTGCCAGTTATTCATATAAGATAGGAATAATTGATAAATAGAATTATTAGTGTTTGATAGCAATACTTGAAACCATTTGAATGAGTGCAAACAATAGATTGATATTAAATAGAATTATGAGTGTTTGGTAGCAATACTTGAAACCATTTAAATGAGTGCAAATTATAGATTAATATTAAAGGAATCATTAATGTGCAAACAAGGGCTGGCTTGTTTGAAAATATAATTACTTACAAACTATTCATTTACAAATCTCACACACACACACACACACACACACACGATTTGACTTTAAATAACCTACAAGAGTTGATATGTCATAAAACACCAACCATTTAGATTACTCTATATACTTGTTTGTCATGCAACTTTCTGAGACCTGCAGCTAGAAATTGTAAGTGTACCAGTTGGCCTAGGCCTAAACTTGGCCAATTGTTTCCATACACAAAGTTTTTTTTATCTTGTCTGTAGTACCACCCCTTAATATTAGGCTATGGAATAATGGTTGATAGGTTTTTCCTAATTAAAATTGATTTTTTTAAAATCCTGATTTCTAGTTTACGTCTGGTGTCCCAGAACTACAAAAGCCATCCTTACAAGCTCTGACTGGTCTGGTATCAGCATTTTCTCAGCATGTGGAAGAAGTAAGAAACAATTTTTTTTTTCTTTCCTTTTTTTTAATATCATTCTAGTAAATGCAATCAATCTCTTTATACATAGTAATTATTAGAAAACAGTCCCAGAGGATTTTAATGTTGTGTTAAAACAAAATAAAAACTAAGAAAAACAACAGCACAAATATGTAAATATAAATGCTCAGTCTACAGGATTTCTTAACTTTCATGCTTAAAATAACACCAGACAAGTTAACATGCCATTAAAGTCAATCTACCTCTTCAGGAAAATTCCTTTTTTTTTTTTTCTCTCTCTTTTTCTTTTTCTTTTTTTTTTCCCCCTGATTTCATAAACCAAAGTAAAATGATATATCTGATTCTGGTGATGCTGGGGTAGTGGCTAACATGCTGGACTCTGACTTCATAGTGATTTCAAACTCCAGTTGATATTCACTTTTGGATTAATACCCGTGGGAAAGGTATGATCCCCCTTATCCCCACCCCAGCTATAGGTTAAATAATACCACTACTTTTCTTTTACAAGGATGACTTAGTTATTAAATAATCCACAAAGACTGATATGCCATTAAACAAAAAAAGAACAATGAGTTAACGTTTCCTCTGCCCCATTGTCTAAAAGGGGGTATGGGTCATGTTTATTGCCCAAAGCTGAAAGTACCCCCATGACAAGAAATGCCAATAGAATAATTTTTGCACTTATTTACCCAAGAGGTTTTTAAATGGAACCTGTGACACATCGTACAACTATGGGGAAGGGGTGCATAAATTCTTGCTTCTCAATTTTTGTAGATGAGTGGATTCGGAAAAAAAGCCAGAAAATATTGAAAATATTACTAATTCTGTCCCATAATTGGTGGTACATTTTCCTATAAATTTTATACAGTAAATATATTGCCCAGTTGGCTGGGACTGTAGAAAACACTGACTGCATCTCTGCAACGAGTGTCCTGGATATGACACTAAACAATCTGATGGTAGGGTTCCAATAATACTGGAGCTTTGGGGAGTGCAGAGTACCCCTTTATTGCCATTGCTCCCAGGTCCACTCTGGCCCGGAGTAGTAGCACTTGATAAGGGTCCTATCTATGGGTTAAATAGAACTAAAAGGTGGTTGAAGTTTACTGGGGTTTTTTGCATTTAAACTGTGTATTTATGCTAAACTGAATTGTTTAAAATAGAACTGTTATGACATTTAAACTGCGTACTTACGCTGAACTGAATTGCTCAAAATAGAACTGTTTTGACATCTAAACTGTTTACTTCTGCTAAATTGAATTATTTGAAATAAAACTGTTTTGACATTAACTCTGTATTGCCCAGTTGGCTGGGGCTGTAGAATACACCGACTGCACCTCTGCAGAGGGTAAAACCCCCACCAATGAGTGTCCTGGATATGACACTAAACAATCTGATGGTGTGGTTCCAGTGATGTTTGGGCTTTGGGGAATATGGAGCACCTCTTCATTACCATTGCTCTCAGGTCCACTCTGGCCCAGATTGGTAGCACCTGATAAGGGCCCTATCGATGGGTTAAATAGAACTAAACTGCATACTTATGCTAAACTAAATTGTTTGAATTAGAACTGTTTGACTAAACTGAATAGCTTGAAATAGAAATGTTTTTGACAATTAAACTGCATGCTTATGCTAAGCTGAATTGTTTGAAATGGAACTGTTTTTGACATTGAAACTATACTTACACTAAACTGAATTATTTAATATAGAACTGTTTTGACGTTTAACTGTGTGTAAACAAAACCTGTACTTATACTAAACTGAATTAGCTCTGTTTGAATAAACTGAATACCTTGAAATAGGAATGTTTTTGACAATTAAACAGTGTACTTATGCTAAACTGGATTGCTTGAAATAGAACTGATTATTTGTATAAAAATGGATTTGGTGTTAAATAACCTACAAAGGTTGATATGCCATAAAACCCAACCAACCAACAACTAAATATAACTATTATGGGACAGATATTGTCAAGAACTACTCTCTCATAAACTTTTTTTATTACTTATATATTCTTTTTTTCAGGATGGTTCCTATCCCTCTTTGACACCATTTTTGGACTACATTATAAAAGGTATTCAAAATCAGTTGCTTACTATTTAAAAAGAAAAAAATTAATACTTTGATTTCACAGATTTACAAAATATAAAAAATCCTCAGTAAAAACTGCTTAAGAATATAGCTATTGTCTCTATACGCTTATTAAATTTGCTGTGTCTGTGTGTGCATATGTTTTAAGAGGAAATGAAAAGAAGAATCAAGTTGTCGTTCTTATTTAGAGTGAAACATTTGGCCAAATAAGAAGAGAATCAAAGAATTGTGTTTTGGGATCTTGAAAAAAAATTGATGGTTGAGATGAAGAGGAAAAGGAAAAAGATCAGACATGTCAAAGAAAAAGCCCTCATCCATCCTTATCGACCATCACTCTTGGTAAATCCTCTAGACGGCATCTAGTGTCTGCACAGAGCTTATGAATTTAAGTTTTTGCTGGTTGGTTAGCACTGGTATGTCCATGTGTAGGAGGTCATAGTAGAACATTGCCTATGAGTTCTTCCTTAGTTCTCCAGCATGTCTTGCTCGTTTTACTTAGCATTTATGAGATGGGAGGTAAGTGGCCATACAGTTGCTGTTTTGTAGGGTGCTGCTTCAAGATTTTTTTTTTGCAAAAAAAGCATACAGGATTGTGTAAGTATCTTTCTTCTCGAAATGTTTCATTAAAGTCCAAGTAGTGCAGCCATACATTAGTATTGATATAGCTACAGCATTTCCCCCTAAAAATACCACTCTCTTTATTACTGTATTTCAGCCTCTCTCTCTCTCTCTCTTGACTGGTCTCAAATCAGGAAAACATGAAGTGGTAATTTTGAATCAATAAAGGAATTATTTGTCTAAATTTCTGAGATAAAGCTTGATAATTTTTATCATTCATTCAGAGTATTTGGACTATTGTCTTCATCCTTGTTGTTATACTTACAACATTTCGGCCAATGCATTCTTTGGCCTTCTTCAGGTGTTTCATGTCAAACTCAGAAGCATACCCACAACTTCAAACCAAACCCTTGATTTAGTCCATGAAGGTAGATCGTTCTAATTCCATTGATCATAACAGGAGGTACAAGTGTTAAGCTATGATAAATATTCCTTGTTATTGACCTGTAGTCAATATTGAACCTGCAACCTCTAGATCATTTCACTTCAAAGCACTTTAACCAAATGCCTACATCACTCTGAATTGTCCAGCAGGACACATGGTACAACAGGTATGAAACACTGAACGATGCATTAGCCAAAAGGTTGTGAGTGTAAAAATAAGGATGAAGACAGTAGTGTGAATATTGTAAAGGGATTGCTAAATTGTAGCCTACCCCCCTCCCGATGGGAAGGGGGCAGTTTTGCTATCCCTGAAATTTAAGTTGTTCCTTGTCCTCAGCTGGTTTCTAAAATCTCCAACTCTTATATGTGGCCATTTATTGTATATACTGTGAGAGTTCTTTTGTTTAATGCTTTATTGTTAGTCACACAGCCAGTCACCAGGATTGCTGGTGATAAAAAGCAACTACTACTTTATAAAAGGAATTTTTTTTCTTTTTAACAAAGGAAGTCTTTTTTTGGATGAAAGTACAATTTATTTTATAAATGAAATAACATGATTTTTATTTATTTTATAGGAAAAGTTTTGATTGTATATTTTTCAAATATATAGATTTTTAGGAAGTCTCTATGGCATAGTAACTAATGTGCTGGGCTGCAAAATCATAGTCAGCAAGTCTGAACCCTGGTTGCACTATTGCTTTCACTTTCAGACTCATATTCTTGGGAAAAATATGAACCCCTTTATCATCTCCCTCCCTCCCAGCTCTGGGTTAAATAGTACCACATCATTGGCCTAGTTGGTGGAGTGTTTGCCAATGATCTGGGAGACCGTGGTTCAATCCCAGGTCAGGTCATACCAAAGACTTTAAAAATGGTACTTGATACCTACTTGCTTAACACTCAGCATTACAAGGTACGTATCAAGGGTAAAGTGGAGCAATCTAGGGAAAGGAGTAGTGCCCTTCCCTACACTTTGATGTAGTAGCTATTGAAAAGGGAGCCTTCAGGTCATCCTCGACTAAAGGTCGTCAACTTTACTTTTACTATTCTTCTACAAGGATGGCTTTGGCATTAAATAACCTACTAAGGTTGATATGCCATTAAACAAAGAAACCAAACCAAATAAATAGATTTATCCCTGCCCTTGATATATGTGACTATATAGTGTGCTATTAAGAACAGAGGCTTGCAACTGGTATGTTAATTGGATTTAGAATATGCTGTGTCCCCTACAGTGGTAAAGTTTCCTCTGCTCCCTCAAAAAAAGAAAGGTGGGGGGGTCATCCATATGACACTAATCTAAATCTGACGGTGAGGTTCCAGTTCTTTGAATCTGTGAAGTGTAGAGTCATCTCCTTGTCATCATTACTCCCAGGTCTACGATAACCTGAAGCGGCAGTACCTGTAAGGATCTTCTTATCTATGGGACTAATACATCTTTGTAAAAACTATTTGTATTCGATAGAGCTGTTGGCAAAAAAAAAAACTAAGAACAAAACTCTTTTAAAAAAATTTTAAAAAATTACACAATATATAAATATAAATTGTACATTGAACCCAATTTCCTGTTTGGCTTTAAATACCTTTAGGTGGGTTGACATGCCTTTAAAATTAATCAGTCATTTAAAGTTTTAAAAAGGTTTGAAAACAAATAAATAATAAAAAGAAGAAAAAGTCAACTCAAAATTATTCATTCAAAAATTGTTTTTGATTTTTTTTTTTTTTTTTTTTTTTTTTTTTTTCTTCTTTATTAAGAAATTTTCTTTTTTTTCAGTTTGTATACTAGATTATGAATATGAAAATCAGTTTACAAATCACTGTCAGCTTTTACATACGACTGCATTAGCATCCCCACCTGCTGGATGTTATGTATTGCGACAGATTCTTCCAAAAATTCTTCAAATGTACAAAGATGCTGCTCAGGTAAGACTTTTTCAGGATTCTCTTTTTTTTTCTCAACTCTTTCTCTTTTTTCACATTTATTTATTTCATATTTCTCTCTCTCTCTCACTTCATCTCTCTCTCTCTCTCTCTCTCATTTACTTCATACCTCTTTCTCACTTACTTACTTCTTATCTCTCATTTATTTCCTTCATATCTTTTTCATTTACTTCATATCTCTCTCTCACTTCATCTCTCTCTCTCACACTTATTTACTTATTTCTCTATCATTTATTTCCTTCATATCTTTCTTTCTCCCTCTTTTATTTACTTCATATCTCTCTCTCTCTCTCTCTCTCTCTCTCTCTCTCTCATTTACTTCATACCTCTTTCTCTCTCACTTATTTACTTCAGCTCTCTCTCGCTTATTCTATTTGTGGGTCAAATAGATTTGTTTAAAAATTGTTTTATTAGATAGAAATACTTTATGCTATATAACTGTAAATCATTTGTATTAAGACTAGTTACTTAAAGCTCTAATTGTTTACTAAGGATTATTATCATTACCTGAAGCCATATAACTCTATGCAAACCAATGACTATTATTAAATCAAAATAATTACTTGAAACCATGTAATTATTAATATTAGACTGAAATGTTTGAAACCATACAACTGTGTGTAAATTTTTTGTAATAGATAAGAATACTTGAAACGATGTAACTGCAAAAAACCTCTTAGGAAACGAAAACACAAAAAAACGTACATATGAAGTTACAATGAATGCAATTTCCTAACCTTTAGGCATAAAGTAACTCAAGACAGGTTGACATGTCATTAAAATCAAAGTGAAATGTCTTCTTTTTTTTTTTTTTTTTTTTTTTTAAATTACACCATTACTCATTAACTTTAATAAAACAAATTGCTGTTTCTATTTCAATTACAGACAAATCAAAAAGGACTCATTCTTAATTGTTTCCATGGTTTTATTCTTGCCACAAAATCTGTCTCAATAGCCACTGCTGGTAAGTAAATTCCACTAATTATAAAGAGTAAAGAAAAAATTCTATGAGCGTGGGCTGAAAAGTTCATAGGCTGACACACACACACACACATGTACATATACACACACACAGTCATATCAACTTTGCATAAATATATTTTATATAAGAGTGGACTGCAAAGTCTATATGACAGTGTCATATCTGCTGTTGATGACTTTTTAACCAATGGGATCTAAGCACTGAAACACCAATGGAAGAAGTGTGTGGACTGCATGGGGAATTATGTTGAAAGATGAATATCATTTGGTCACATTCTGTTAGAGTACTGCCTTGTCAGCTGGGACTGTAGAATATACTGACTGCATCACTGCAGAGAGACTATGACCTCTTCAAAGCGGCTACCTGTCAGCTATGGGTGGCAATCCATAATATTTGAGGATGGAATCCTGGTGGTTGAGTAGTAGTAGTAGTAGTAGTATGGAATCTGGCAACTGAAATGGTCTAATGATCTGCACCACTCCACTTTGACCCTTACTGGGCTAGACGGGTGTTCAGAGAAGAGTCTGATTCGATCAATCAGCTGGTTAGGTTAAGATCTAGCATCTAGAAGATTGACTCGACTGTATTCTTCAAATTGCTCTTGTGGTAATCCTATTTTATCTTAAAGGCAGCCCAGTCAACTGGGTTGGGGAGTTGTAGAATACACTGACTGCATCTCTACAGAGAGGTAAACCCTTCAAATAGTGTCCTGGATATGATACAAAGCCATCTAGCCCAGTTGGTTGGGGCTATAGAATACACTTTCTGCATCTCTGCCTTTAACGTGTATCTTGAATATGACACTAAAAAATCTGATGGTAAAGCTCCGGTAATGCTGGAGCTTTGGGGAATGTGCAGTACCTCTTCATTGCCATCACGCTCAGGTCCACTCTGGCTCAGAGTAGTAGCACCTGATAGTCCTATCTATGGGTCAAATAGAACTGTTTGACATTTAAACTGAGTGCAAACAAATGGTTTATGCTAAATTGAATTGTTTGAAATAGAAATGTTTGATCATTTAACTGTGTCTAAACAAAATGACTGATGTTTAATTAAATTGTTGCTGATGCATATCAATACTTGGAACCATTTAACTGGGTGCAAATGAATGAGCTTAGGTTCATTTAAAAACCTTATCAACAAAATATGTTGGCAAATCCTATATATTTAATATATATGTATAAAGAGGATATGGCATTAAATAACCTACAACAGTTGATATGCCATAAAACCAAACCAAGCCAAACTATCTTAAAGGTGCTAGAAGTCAGTGGCTGAGGTTCAATTGCACTGAAATGACAATACTTAAACCCATTTAAACTATCTGCTAACAAATAAATTATGTTGAAAAGAATATGCCGACTCCACTGAGGGGTAAATACTCCATCCCATGAATGTCTTGGATATGGTACAAAACTCCAATCTTAGGGCTTTAAGAAATGTGGAGTACCCCTTTATTATCATTACTCCCAGGTCCACTTTGACCCAGAGTGGTGTAGTACGTTAGGGTCCCAACTATGGGTCAATAGAACTGTTTAATTATTTGACTGTGTGCAAATAAATGACTGTTAAATTTCATTGTTATTGTTACATAGCAATACTTAAAACTATTTGTGTGCAAACAAATGATTAATATTATATAGAATTGTTAGTATTAGATAGCAATACTTGAAACCATTTATCTGTGTGCAAACGAATGAGCACTGGCTTGTTTAGAATGTTACTGACAAACTATTTACAAATATATATTTAATATATATATATATATATATATGCATACAGGATTTGGCATTAAATAATCTACAAGGGTTTATATGCCATAAAACACAACCAACCAAAAAGAATTAATTGTGTTAAATAGCAATACTTGAAATCATTTAACTCTGTGCAAATAAAACTATTATTATTAGCAAAACTTAAAACAATTCAAATGTTTTCAATCATAAGTTGTAACTCATTTAAAAATGCTATTGACAAACTATTTGCTTATGAATCGTGTGTGTGTGACATTAGGATTATAAATTTATTTCCATCTTGCTAAGAGCATTGATATGAATCTATAACCTATAAAAATTTAACAGGACTTATAGTATACTTTGGCTGCAAGTCATTATCTAAATATGTTTGGTTGAATACCGCAGATTATTTCATTTTTAAGTTCAAGTTTTCTTACGTCTGGGTCAAGTTGATAAAGAAAGTACCCTATACTAGCCCGAGCGCTTTCGACCATTTCGCTGGTCATTTTCAGAGGTTGGGTGAGATCGTTTGTTGCTGTGAGTTTTATTTATATTCATTTGAAGCTTTTTATACCTATATATCATAGATGGGGTTGGCTCATCGTCATGGTCATCTTCAGTGGTTGGGTGAGATCGTTTGTTGCTGTGAGTTTTATTTATATTTATTTGAAGTTTTTTATACCTATATATTATAGATGGGGTTGGCTCATCGTCACAGTGAACTGCATCATTCTAATAATTGAGTTGAAACTCCTGCCATGTTCTTATGTTTACGTTTGGGCTAATACTCTTGGAAAATTATGAACCCTTGGGCCCCCATGCTTCACCAATTATGAGTTAAATAACTCCACTTCTGTTCTTCTATAAGGATGGTTTGAAATAATCCATGAAAGTTGATATGCCATTAAACAAACCAATCTATGTTTAGAATTGGTGACTATTCAAGAATTTAAACAACAAAATATGTAAAATATGGAAATGTATTTTTGCACTTGAATGAAATCAAAAGAACAGACAAAATAAAGACAGTTTACTTTTTAAGTTTTGGGCAAATTCGTAAGAAAATCATTTTGGTGGAAGGGGTCTGGGTCAGTTAATTAGGCTATTGTTCTTTATTGTATATTTCTCTACGTTCTTTCACAGACACTAATTTTAAACAAATATCTAACAAATCTTTCATTATGAAGCATCCACTGAAGACCCAAATAACTAACAATGGCTTTTGAAAGTTGGCAACTTAATTTCACAAATTATTGTAAGAAAGGTCAAATCTTACTGAGTACTCTATTAATATAAGATCTTCAACAGATTGTTTAAGCTCTGTGTGTGTGTGTTGAACAAACATTGAGACTGTAGGTTTACTGTGCATATGTGGATACATGTGTAGATCACATGGACTTAAAGTGTATAACGTGTTTGTTTAAAATTCTTCTTCATAACACAAACATTGGGGGGACGGACACACATAGACATTGATTTGATTTAATTTTTATTTTCCTCAGAAGAAAGTCCAGTGTTTCAACATCATGAAGAGATTTTCACAATGCTTGTTTCCACATTGAACAATACCAGTGTTACGCTTTGCCAGACTGTTGTAAAATGTCTTGATACTCTTCTCGACTATCATGGTGTCCTCAACAATGAAGATAAAGTCCTAATATGCGAGCATATCCTCGTTCTCGTTCAAAACAAAGATGAAATGCTCAGGTAAGCATTTCTTAACTTTTCTTTCAATATTTATATTGGATATTGATATATTTGGGTATTGATATCTATTATTAAAATTATTATGTTTGCATATATATATATATATATATATAGTAACAACTCCCTCCCTGAACAATGACAATTTTGTTTAACAATATCAAAAAATGGATTTCACATCCAAAGAAACAATTTATGAAATCACCTGTTAGCAATGCTTTCCCATCCCCAATAAAACCATCATTAAACAAAATTTCTTCTAATCGCTGTTAGGTTAAAAAGACATTTGTCACTTCAATAAATTTCATTACCTATTTATTTGCTCATCCCCTGACTGAGTAAAAATATGTAGCTGAATCCACTAATCAGAATTTTCAGTCCACCCTTCCTCATGGGCTGTAAAATGTGCCAATTACGTCTCTGCATAAAGATAAGGACCCCCCCCTACACACACACACAAACAGGTATCCTGGGTCTGACACTAAACTGCATCTGATGGTGAGGCTCCAGTTCTGGAGTTTTGGGAAATGAGGAGTGCTCCTTCACTGCAATTACTTTCATGTCCACTGTGACTTTGGGGGTCCTATCTAAGGATCAAATAGAACTATTCAATCATTTTTTTCTATGTTTACAACCATTTAACTGTGTACAAACAAATAAGCTCTAGCTTGTTTAGAAATGTTACCTATAAACTTTTCATATACAAATCATATATTTAATATATATAAGTACCTAATGGGTCAGAAGAAATCTACCTAGGTTTCACCTTTCCAGATCATCAGGATAAGACTGGTCGAAGAGAGTTGGGCAAACTACACTTTATTGATTAAAAAATCCTCACCAAACAAAATTTGCATAAATACTCTACATCTTATTGATTAGAACCACTCAAAAAAAAATCTTACATTGATATATTCTAACATTCATCAAGTGTTTAGGTGCTATTTTCCCCATCACCAATGTAACCCCCCCCCCAAAAAAAACCCCACAAAGCTGGATCTACTAATTAAAATTGAATAAACACATTTACTTCCTATCGTTCTTAGGACAAAAGGATATTTAAACTTCATTACCGACCTATTTACTCATCACAAGACTAGGTAAAAGTATATTGCTTATTAACTGGTTTAGGCGATTTCTATAATTCATCAAATGTCTACTCCTGTGGACAATTGTCTAGGTATCCATTGTGTCACTCACTCTCAGATGTCCGAGATACTAGTGTATGAACTGGCGTTCAGAGTCCTCCAGGTACTTACTCCAGGTAGGTTGTTAGCTCAGTTGGCTGCCAGGGCTGCAGAATATACTGACTGCATCTCTGCTGAGGGGTAAGCACCCCCTCCCCTCATGAGTGACCTGGATTTTACATAAACTATCTGGTGGTTAGGAGATATGGGGAATGTGGAGTACCACTTCATTGCCGCCATTGTTCCTATATCCACTTTGACTGGAGTGGTAGGACCTAATAGGGTCCTATCTATGGATCAAACAGAACAAACTGTGTGCAAATAAATGATTGATGTTAAATTGTGACTTTTATTTAGCAATACTTGAAACCATTTAATTATGTGCAAAAAGGAGCTCAGGCTCATTTAAGAATATTATCTACAAAATGTGTTTATAAGTCGTATATATTTGATATATGTGTATAAACAGGATTTAGCATTAAATAACTTACAGTGATTGATATGCCATAAAACCCAGCCAAACCAAATCCTATATATTTAATATATATGTATAAACAGGATTTGGTATTAAATAACCTACTATGATTGATATACGATAAAACCAAACCAAATCCAGATGGATTGTATTAAGTTGATTGCCTTGTCTGTGGCGAGGTGGGTAGCTTCCCCTCAGGCAATATCTACTTAGCAGAGCCGAGTTTATTGCTTGGCAACTAAGGTGCCTTAAAAGAAAAAGGGATCAAGCATTTTTTGTGTCTCAATTTGTGGGTGGGCCACTCTACCCCCACTTTAAAATGGCTTGATGGAAAGTCAGATAAATCCATACTTTTTTTTTTTTTTTTTTTTTTGACCATGTGATTTTTCACAAAAGATCACACAGTTGGTATTTATGCTTGGTGATCTGTGAAAATTAATGGTTCATTTTTGGGGGGGGGGCTTCCACACCCTAGGTAGCACATGCCTCTTTAAAGAGGGTTGGGTTGATTTGATTGCCCTGCACTCCTGTTCTACTACAAGGATGGCATTAAATAATACATGAAGGTTGATATCCCATTAAATAAAGAAACTGAACCACAAAAGAAACAAAGAATAAAATTGTGTCATTTTATTTGTGTTAGACTTTTATGAACAAAGAAAAATATGTCGACAAAACTGTAAAGAGACGTAACTCGTTGTGTACAAGAAAACAATCAGATTTATTTAATCACAGGCAGAGATATGCGTCTGTTGAGCAGGAAAAGAAGCTGTTTTAACTCCGTATGCAACCATCAATACACATCCATGTGTGTCATGGCTGGTTTCAAGTTTGTCTTTGTTCCTTACATGTATCCCTACAATCCCACAATACACCGTCCATGGGAGGCAACTCCCTTTTTATCCTCATGGAGGATAACTTGATATTTTTTTGTTAGGTCTGATCCCTACTCAGCGAGATAATTCACTATTTAAAATAACTTTATAACATAAAATGTTGTAGGGTTTGTCTGTTCCAATTTGTGAACCCATAAGCCTTAAGTGAGGGATTGTTAAGCAACTTGACGGTATTATACTTTTCCCATTTGAATGTGGCAACTCATTAATATTTTATTATTCCACTTGTTGATAGACATTTTCCTGTTACAATCACATCAGATCCAGGAACAGCTATCCAAGATGCCAAGAGTGGCAGACTGACCAGATATCTCTCTAACATGTTCATTTTAGCACCACGCCGTTGAAAATTTCCTAGGTTATTGGTAGAAAGGATCACCTAAAAAAATAAGCTTCATTGTGTGGCTAATGCAGTGCATCTCGCTGGCCATTGTATGTAGTAATTTCATTGTTCTCTTAATAATAGAACAATTCGAAATTATTATTAATAATCAGAAGAATAACAAGTGACAAAATTTTCTAGTTATTATTATTAATTAAAACATAATGAATTTAAAAATAACTAATTAATGTTAACAAAAAAATTCTATTAATGTTTTTTATTTGTTTTTGTTTTTTCAGAAGTCAGTGTATAGCAATTCTGTCTAATATGTCTTCTTTATCACCTGAAATTGTCAAACAGAATGTCCTGCCACAGTTATATCAGTCGTTAAAAAAAGGTAAGTTGCTTAGAATCTGTCATTTTCTTTTCTTTCAAATGCAGTCAGGCATCACATAACATACAAGATAGATTCTTTAAAAAAAATCAAATATTATACAATATAGACAATTTGTAATTAAAACCTACCTTTTTTCTTTTTTTTTTCTTTTTCCTTAAACCAATCCAAGTAACTAACAATGGCTTGTAACAGTTTGCAACCCAATTTCACTGTGTATTTTTTTTTTTTTTAATTTTCGATAAAAGTAGTATGTATTTTCTTCTCAATTGGATTAACACAAGAAAACACATCAGAGATTTTAATATCATCGATGGAGAAAATAGCACCAAAGGAATAATGCATGTTTGTTTAAAATTGACAATGTCTATTCAGGCAATGGGAAGAAATGTACACAACAATATATATATATATATATATATATATATATATATATATATATATGTGTGTGTGTGTACACATTCTTTTAAAAATGATTCTATTGCAGAACATAGATAAGTATTATGCAAGCTTTGTGATTTTGACACCCCTGATTTAACATAGAAAACTTATATATCTTTTGTTTATTATTTCTATATGAATTTTTTTCTCTTATATTTATACATATTCTTAAAGATAATTTTTTTTTTTTTTTTTTTTTTTTTTTTTTTTTCTCAAACCATAAGCCCCTTTTATATGAGGACTTTTTTCGTATGGGCACTTTTATTGATAGTACACACATGAAACTCTAGTCCCCTTCGAAGTAATCTCCTCCGGCTGCAATGCACTTGTTCTACTGTTCCAACAACTTCTGCAAGGCCCCATGGAAGTCCTCTTGTGTGAGCGTGTCAATGACCTTTGTCGCAGCCTCTTTCATCTCCTCAATTGTCTCATAACGACAGCCTCTAAGCTTAGGGAATAACCAAAAGTCACAGGGAGCACCCTAACTCTTCGGGGCCCGTGGCGCAGCGGATACAGGCGTTGAGTCTCTACGGTTCCAGGTGAGCATTGTCAGAAGATAGCGGTTTCAAATCCTACCCAAGCCGGCCAGAGGTTTACTTGGTCAAAAACATGGTGCGATAGACAACAACTATGGAAGGCAGTAATTACTGGGGATACGGTTATAAGACTCATCATTCCTATCAGAGGTCACGGTAAAAATCACCTGAAGAAGGCCAGAGGTGAAATTTGGCCGAAACGTAGTGAAAGAAGAAACAACACTAAAAACTACCAAGATGAGGACAAAAAGTCCGCAATAAATAAAAATTAATTCTCAGATTAAGAAGCCTCATCTCAAAATGATTCCAATTAAAGAGAATTTTATTGCATATCATTCTTCTAAAGTGTCAGATTGCATTTTTGAAATTCACCAGCTGTGACAATCAGGCTTTAGTAGGGCGTATTCCAATTGCTGCTGTAGCTGTTCATTTGAAGCTGAAATCATAAAAATTGGTCAGTCATCTCATAAGATGTATAGCAATAACATAGTGAATTTTCCAAAGTCTACAACAATTTTAAATGCCCATACAAAAAAAGTCTGGAAACTTATTGAATGCCCCCCCGTATAATGCCAGAAACTCCTACTGAATGAAAATATTTTAATATCCAATTTGACATCAAATTTTTTTCTCTTTTGTTTTTCAGAAGAAATAATAAATAAAGATAATGAAAGTTGGTATTCAGTTCTTACAACTTTGGAGATTTTATCTTCAGTTTGTAAAAATCCAGCCATGACTAAACTTGTCTTACCCGAAATCTGGACATGGCTGGAAAATTTATTAAGAGGTGAGACAGGTATTTATTATTTTTTTTTTATTTGATTATTAACAAAATTATGAATTATAAATAAATCTGACCAAGTTGTCTGTTTTGTCATTGTTTATAACTTATTTATTCATTACCAAAAAAAAAGACGATTATTATTTAAACCCGATCCAAATCTATAAATGTGTTATTCATGTATGTATCTATTATACAACTAATAGATCTATTCTTTTAATGAACTTTTTCTTATAAAATTTGAATTAATTAGAATTCAAAAAAAATTGGCCAACTTATTTTGAAAAGTGATGGTCTGTACAAAATTTTACTTAAATTTTCTTTCCTTGTTCTCTTATGAACTTGAATTCTAGGTTTAAAAACTACACACACACACACACACACACACACACACACACATATATATTAAGAAAAAACAACAAACCGGTCACATTAGGATTATGAATTTATTTCCATCCTGTTATGCATTTTTGAAAATTTCAAAAACACGGAAAAAAATTAACAGGACTTCTTCAGATCCTATGGATAAAATAAAACAGAATACACACAGGAAAGATGGTGGGAGGGAATAGAAGAGGGGTGAAGTTTTCTTGTCCTGATGGAATTACTCTCAACTCCGGTTTAACTGGACCAAATAATACATATATATTTTTTTTTTTTTTTCTTTTTTCATTAAATGTGAACACTGCATTGTTTGAAATTGTTTTAAAGGAAAAAAATATTTTGATCTCACCCAAATGTTTTGGGGCTATTCAAAATGATGGAAATCAAACAGTGCTCTAAGCTTGAACTCAGATCTGTCATCAAATTTTTGCTAGCTGAGATGTGCAAACCATGTGAAATTTACAGAAGAATGTATGTTGTCTGGAGAAGCATGTTTTAATTTTAAAAAAATAAATCTTTACTCCTGGGTTAAATATGGGTTTGCTATTAAAAGCCTTAATTAGAAAGATAGTTCATGGAATGGAAACGGGGGGGGGTCCTCGTGGTGTAATGGTTAAAGCAATGAACTGCGGAATTGTAGTAAGCGAGTTCGTACTCCAGTTGCGCTATTATGTTCACTTTCGGGCAAATACCTTTGGGAAAGGTGTGAACCCCCTTATCCTCCCAGCTATGGGTAAAATAATACCACAACTGTTCTTCTAGAATAGCTTTGGCATTAAATAACCTACAAAGCTTGATATGCCATTAAACAAAGAAACAAACAAAACAAACAAATGGAATGGAATGGAAACACTTACTCTCTGGAAAAGAAAAAATTCTCAATTCAATGAGCTGTAAAGTCGACAGTTTTCTTTGACATGAAAGGAGTCCTCAGTATTGGTTTTCTTGAAAAGGGGTGCAACCATAAACAATGCTTCCAACTGCCAACTAGTTAGGCAAAATTTATCTTATTTATTGAATGACCATCATATATCTCTAAATGAGGATCGTATAGACACAATTTTAGTCTGATGATTGCAATGAGCAACTGACAGTCACTAAGCACCATTGACTCTTTGTCTACACTATCTTAACCTGTATATAAATGATTAAAATGTCTTTAATTAAATATATATATATATATATGGTCTATTACGGACTCAGACTACACTGATAACATAGCGTTTCTGACAAATACACTAGCCCAAGCCAAAACCCTGCTACATAGTCTGGAACAAGCAGCTAGTGGCATCCATGTCAATGCACACAAGACAGAATATATGTGCTTTAATCAAAGAGGCGACATTTCCACAGTAAATGTTGGGCCTTTGAAACTAGTGGACAAGTTCACCTACCTAAGAAGCAGTCTCATCAACTGAGAAAGACATCAGCACAAGACTAGCAAAAGGCATGGACAGCTATTGGTCATATGAAAGTCAGACCTAACTGATAAAATAAAGCGCAGTTTTTTTCCAAGCAGCAGTCATGTCAATACTGCTATATGGATGCACTACATGGAATCTATGTAAATATATAGAGAAAAGGCTTGACAGCAATTACACAAGAATGCTGTGAGCATTGATGAACAAGTCCTGGAGGCAACACCCCAACAAAACAGCAGCTGTATGGCCACCTACCACCCATCGTGAAAACTATCAAAGTTAGACAAACCAGACATGCGGGACACTTTTGGAGAAGTAAGGATGAACTCATAAGTGATATACTCCTGTGGACCCCTTTAAATGAACAAGCAAAGGTAGGACGGCAAGCGAGAACCTATATGCAAGAGCTCTGTGCCTATACAGGATATAGCCTTGAGGACCTTTCGGGAGCAATGGACCATAGATGTGTGGCGAGCAAGGGTCAGGGAGATCTGTGCTGGCAGCACAATATGGTGATGATGATATATGGTCTATAGATAAAACACTATAAAGTGTGTGTGTTTTATATATATATATATATATATATAATATTGTGTGTGTGTATATCTATCTTTTGTGTGTGTGTATGTATATCTATTGTGTGTGTGTGTGTGTATATCTATAATGTATATTTGTATGTGTATATATATATATATATATATATATATATGTGTGTGTGTCTGGATATATATATGTGTGTGTGTGTCTGGATATATATATATGTGTGTGTGTGTGTGTGTCTGGATATATATATATATGTGTGTGTGTGTCTGGATATATGTATATATGTGTGTGTGGAGATAACTCCGATGGTATATAAGAATAAGAAAAAAAAACAAATATTCAGTGGATGTATTTTATTATATATGACAATGTGCCAACATTTTTTTTTCTTTTTTTTTTCTTTTTTTTTTCTTTTTTTTAGCATCTTCTGGGTGATTTATATTAGATGTGAAAAAAATTTTCAAGTTTACCATTTTAACATCTATAAATCATTCTGAAGATGCTTTAATGAAAAAAAAATGAAATGTTGGCATATTGTCATATATAAAAAAAAAAAAAAAAAAATACATCCTCTGAATATTTTATTTTTTCACTTATATGAATTAACAATTGGTCTGATGATCACATAAATGAGAAAGAGACGATCACCAAGCAACATTCACTCTGTATTTATGCTATCCTAACTTATATCTACGTCAACTCTATCATCAATATTGAGCACTCTTTATTCATAAATGTTGCAATTTTTTTTTTTTTTCTTTATATGATCCAACGAGGACATCCAAAGTCTAGGAGTATCCAATATGAGTGCTCAGTACTAACAGCTATTGATGTATAATTAATTTGGAATTAACGATACATCAACACTCATTGTGTAAAAACCTGAAATAAATTTATGATACCAAGAAAGTGAATTTTTTCTTGTCATTATGTTAAAATATATATATATATATATATACATGGGATGTATAATCAGCATTAAAAAAAAATGATGGTATTTATATATTTGTTTTATAGCTAATTTTTCTATTGTCAGTTCTTTAAGAAAAATGATTTTATAAGGTTTTTGAAAACCTGCTGTGTGTTTAAAAATTTATGGAGATTGTAGTTTGGGGTGACTTGAAGGTTCCCTTTTTATTAGCTACTACACAGAGGTGGGGAGGATGCTGTTTCCTTTCCCTGGATTGCTCCACTTTGCCTTTGATCTGTACCTTATTGTGCTGAGTAAGGAGGCATCAAGTACCATTTTTTTGTTTAGTTTTTGGTATGACTCACCTTGGGGTGTAACCCCTGTCTCCCGAGCCATTTTATATATATATATTTATATATATAAATTAAATCGAGAGTTGTAATTTTTTAATTGGCTCTACTTTGTATTGAACACTCTCTGTAATTGTAGCATTGCAGCATTTTATGGTGGGTTTTCTTTTTCTTTTGACCAACTGATTGCAAATCTCTTGATTTTTTTCAACTGGTGTGACAAAGTTGGCCTTTTCTTTTTTTTTTGTCCTATGATTTTTTTTCTTTTTTCGCCCGGGCGGTAATTTGAGATATTATTTCGAGATGCTGGCGTTTTTTTTTTCTCTTTTTTCCTGGTAACCATGAATGCTGGTAGATAGTAGGTTAGTAAATATATATGGGGGGGGGTTCAAAAGGTTTTAAGCCTCATCCAGAAAGAAGAGCCATAGCTGAACATTATGAACTATAAAACTTGGAAAACTAATTCAGATTTCCATCTTAATTTCTGTGCAGGTGAGGTCCATACAAAGTTGAGAGGTGTGCAACAAATCTAAAATCTACTTTTGGAACAACCCATGTGTGTGTGTGTGTATATATATATATATATATATATATATATATATATATATATATATATATATATTGTGTGTGTGTATTTTTATCTTTAGAAAAGATTCATCTATTTATCATTAACATTTAATGTTCTTTTGATACTCATAAATTTTGTTTAGCATCTTTTTAAAACAGTCTGTAATATTCTCTTTATTGATTGCCATAAAGTATCCCATTGTATGCTCTTTAATCTCAACCATTTCTTAAAATAGCCTCCATTTTACTGGCATTTGTACCCTGTGGAAATTTAGAATTTTATTCAGCTGAGAGAGATGAATGATGTTCTTTCTAACTCTTCACCAAAAAAATTAAAAAGAAAAATCCTTTAGCTTTTTCTATATATTGCCTTGACACTGCCACCCAGCAGTCACCAACGGAAACTCTTTGGGAGACAAGGGAGGTAATAGTGTACAAACCAAGCTAGCAACTTAATTTTTCTTATTTTAAATACTTTCCTATTGTCTAATGTTATTAAGCCTAATTCTTTTGGGTCCTTGGTACAACATTAAACTCCAGTGAGACTCCAGTTTTTGAGATCTGGGGAAGTGTTGAGTCCCCCTTCTTTCATCATCAGCATTGCCATTACTCTCTGGTCCACTCTGTCTTGAAGTGTTAGTACCTGTTAGGGTCCATCTTATAAGTCAAACAGATTTAAGACAATGAACTGTTTACCTGTTTAAAATGTTTTTGAAAATACATTTTTCTACCCTATATAATTCGATATTATAATTGTTAAACTGATTTGGGAATAAAATAACCCAATAATGTTTGATATGCTGTAAAATCATTTAAGCAACTGATTTTTCTTTTATGTTTGACCTTCTTTTTTTTTTTTCTTTTTTTTCCAGAGGATATCAACCAAAGGTCAGAAGTGACAGACCTATTTCATGAGGTACTCAAAGCTATTGTTAAAATAGTTACCTATAGCTGTGAAAGTGACTCTGTCCTGTACCTTGATTATCTTTTCACCTGGCTTCTGCCTCATTTATTACAACTGACCATTCCACACTTACTGAATAGCAGCATTTCAGCTGCGACAGTTGGCATCTTGGAAAGTGGTGCTACCATCTTGCGAGACATTACAACGAAACTTGACAAAACGTAAGTACTCTCCTTTCATTTTTTTCTTCCCTTAGTTAACTTATTTGCCCTTGTGGGATCCAGAATATACTGATTACATCCCCATGAAGGAGCCAGATCCTTACCTAGAAAAGGGTGTCCTGAATACATATTTATGTATTTACCTAACCTCTTCCCCATGAATAGGGTGCAACACAAAGACAATTTTTTTAAGAGGAGATTCTCAGGTTTGAATTCAGAGTTGTCCTTCTCTTACACCAGTTGCTATACCACAGTTGAAGAGCCCAATCTGCCCTACTATATACCCATAACTGAAAAAATAGTTTGATGCGTACGTTTTCCAAGGGTATTAACTCTGTGTGAAATACAAACAGCCTCATTTAAGATTTGAACTCGGATCATCATGTCCATTTCCTATGATGATAATTGTTACCCTCATGAGCGCCTTTGAAAAAAGGTATTTACCCAACCCCTCCACGACAGACAGGTTGCAATTCAAGGTTAAATGTTTAAAGCAGAATACAGCTAGTTTGAATTCAGAGTTTTCCATTTAGACTGGTTGCTTAACCAAGGTTAAAGAAAACAGTCTATCCTACTATTTACTCATAATTGGAAGGAGAAAAAAAATCAAGTCATGCCTTTTTGAAGAATATTACTCCAAAGTAAAATGCCAACTGCCTTGTCCAAGATTTGAACTCTGGTTGTCAATTCCATTTCTTACAATGAAGGTATCCTCTGTATTGACACTAAACTACATCTGATGGTGAGGCTCCACTTCTAGAGTTCTGGGTGTGTAGAGTCACTCTTTCGTTGTCATTACTCTCAAGTTTATTCAAACCCAGAGCTGGTACTACCGATCAGGTTCCTCGTTTATTGATCAGATGTTTGAAATAAGATTATTATTATGAATGGATTGATTCTTTTTAGAACATATTGCTACTAATTCGGAATATTTACTTGTTTAAAATGATTGTCAACTTACATTTTTATTTCGTATATAATCGGGGACTATAATTGTTAAACTGATTTTGACTTAAAATGAGCGTTCAATATTAACATGCTGTAAAACAGTGGTTCCCAACTGATTTTGAACCATGCCTCACTTTGGTATTTCTAAAATTCTTATGCCCCCCCCCCCCCCCCCCCGTAATATTTAATTCTTATATATTCAAAATTTAACAGCAATTCATGTAAAGGAATCTTAAAAGGCCATTAACTTGGTCTCTAAACAAGCCCCCCCCCCATTATCATGCCCTGACCGATGGGGTATGTTCTCCTAATGGGAATTATCCAAAGATACAAAATGAAAACCTAACTATAGTTAATACAGTAACATCCTCTCTCTATCTCTATCTCTCTCCCCCCCTTAAAATGGGGTTCATTTTAGTCTTTCAGTTATGACAAGACTGATTCTTCTTTTAATACTATCAATCATCTTCTTGTTTTCCAGGAAAGCTGAGGTGCTATGTGAGCAGATTATCCGCCTCTTTCTTCATGAGGATAAAAATATATTTGATATTGCACTGCCATCAGATTGTAAATTCCAACCTTTAAAGGTAAATCAATCAGATGATTAAATGATTTTTTTTTTTTTTTTTCTGACTTCCTTCCATAGAAAGTGCTGAGTTGGGTGAGAGTGAAGAATTGAAGTGAATATGTGTATATATCTAAAAAAAAAAAAAAAATCACTAAAATTCTCTTGAAGAGAATCTTGCTCGGTCCGATCAGAACCAAGAGATGGAAAATAGAAACTTTGTGGATCCAGATAATTTTATCAACAAAGCTGAGAAAACAAACCTTTAAGAAAAAGTAAACAGGGATCTGTAGTTGTTCCCTTACACCATCTGGATGAAATCTGATTCCTTTGTTCTTTCAGCGTAGATTCCAGCCAAATTAACTCCCATAATTGAACCGATCTGAGGGAGCTAGTATACCACTATTCGGATCAAAGAATTCACGTGGCAAATGGTGGTGGTTCCCTCAGTTCAATATAGGGAACCGTGTGATTTGACTTTGGCAAAAATTGCCAGAGTGAACTAGACATACCGGCCAGCGGCAGGATTCTACGTCAGAATAGTATTAATAAGAATCAGATTGTTTATTGCTTCGACCAAATAATTCTAAAGCTGATTAAAATTAGATTGGATCATTTTACAAGTAATTCATCATCGACACTTGTCGTATATCTCATAGAAATGGTGGTTATCACTTTCCCTTCAGAATATCACTGAAGTTCCCTGATTATTTTAAAATTTGAATTATTCCAATAACAGAATGATTAAATAGCTACTATATTTCATTAATATCTAATGTGTGATCTATTTGAGCCTGAAATATTGGAATTCTGCTGTAACAAACTATTAGGTTTATATAGATTCAAATTATTTAATCCCTCTAATTTATTTAACTCTGTTAGTCCCCGGAGATGTTTTGACATCCTAAATTTTTTTTTTTAATATTTATAATTCCTTGCTGGCATCTTATTTCTCCCCTTCTTAATATTCTGATTAAGTGAGGGCATTGTGCACATAAAATGGCTTACTCCTGGTTCGGATGCAATGAAATATAGACATCATTTTTTTTCCTTCTTTTGGTGTTCATTACATATACGACATAGGTTTATGTAATTTCAATTAATAATTCTAGTTAGGGGTTCAATCCCAGGTCAAGTCATACCAAAGACTTTAAGAATGGTACTTGATACCTCCTTGCTTAACACTCAGCAATATAAGTGTTGTGGCCCCCGAAAGGGTCACTAATGAAAATGCAAACACGGATATTAGATAACAGATTATATTACACAAGAAAGATAGAGTTACATAGAAAAGGTAAGAAGTCTCGTACTGTTCGGATAACACCGATATTGATCTGCTTTCTGGCAGCGAAATCTCTAGTACTAATAACAGTGAGAAGAGTCCATTATGGTAAGATGGGTAAGGCTCCCACAACAATAAGGTACATATCAAGGGTAAAGTGGAGCTAATAAGGGAACGGAGTAGCGCCCTCCCCTACACCTCAGTGTAGTAGCTATTGAAAAAGGAGCCTTCTGGTCGCTCTCGACTAAGGTCTCCAACTCTACTTTATTGATTTGTACCATATTGTAATGGATTGAATCTTATGTTATTTTTTCATATTGATTATCATCATACACATATAAAAATTGTGTATTTTGAATAAATGTGATCTGAATCTTTTTTGTTTTATTTTTATTTTTTATAATTCATTTCATTGTATTAGATAAATAAAAACCAGGTACAAGGCAATCGATCTGTTCATTGGTGGCTGCAGAGATATACTGAAGCAGCAGTATAAGAATATTTTTCATAATAGTGACGCTATATACATTTTTGCTTTGGGGTATGTAAACATCCCATCAGACCAACCATGTTTGAATGACACAGCTGATTAATGCAGGCTTAAAAAGTGAAAGTTTGGTTTTGTGTAACCAATATTCAGTCAATTGTTTTTTATTTCTATAAACAAAGTAATTTTATCAGAAAATTTATTTTGGATAAATTATTTGTTGCTAAATTCAGAATTTAATCATTGCCTTTAAAAACACCTTGAAGGGTTAAGGAAAACTTATTTTATAAGTCCATTAAGATCCTATTTTTGTCATATAAACTAAAGTTGTCTGCCCATCATTTCAATTTAGCTTTTTTTTTTCTGCTAAATGTGGATCTTAAAAGTGTCTTTCTTTTGGCTACTCTCTCACAACAACCCATGTGATAAAGACACCATACTGCTTTATTTTTTATCTAATTGTAACATATACTATTACATCTACTGCTTTTCACTTGATTTAGGCACTTCTGACTAATCCTGGTCCAGTATTGTTTAAAAGAAGAAAAAAAAATTTTTTTTAATAATTTTGAGAGTTTACCATACAGCACTTCCTCTTATCAAGGAATTTGTCCAATCTGAAATATTGAGTTTTATAGATTCAGATATATGAGAAGAATGAGTGCATTGTTATTTCTCTCTTATATATATATATATATATATATATATATCTTTTTTTCCCTTTTGCAGTGCGATTCTCCTGTTCAACAGACGCGTTTAGTTGCTTTTCTCACTGCAGTTGTATGCAGCACTTTACCCTCGGTAAGACATTTTGAATTTTCTTTTATTTATTTTTAGATAAAATATTGTCAATCGTTATTATCATCACATCTTATAAACCCATCCAATATATCACATTTTATTAACCTATCCAATACACTCCTCTGTCCATCAAATATATTTGTTTGCAAATTATTTGTATTAGATAGAAATACTTGAAATCATATAATCATTAAAAAACAAATTGCACTAAAAATGTAAGAAGAAATTCCTGTGGTACACTGGTTAAAGTGCTGGACTATGGCCACAAATAATCAAGTTTGAACTCCAGTCACACTATTATGTTCAACTTCAGATTAATACACTTGGGAAAGGCATGAACCCTCTTATCCCCACCCCAGCTGGGAGTGGGGGGTTAAATAGTATCACATGTTCTTCTACAAGCATGGCTTACATAATCCATGAAGATTAATATGCCATTAAACAAAAAAAAAAAAAAATCAAAAAATGGTAATGATAAATTTACAATGTATGCAATTCTCTAACTTCTAGGCATAAAATATCCCCGGATGTGTTAACATGCCATTAAAATCAATCAGTCCAAAAAAATTTCCTTTTTAAAAGTTATATTAAGGAATATTTTGCAAATTATGTAAGACAAAAATTTCTTATTTAGTCATTTTTTTTTTATCATTATTTATTTTCTGCTCCCTGCAGGTTTCGATCTTTGAAATTGACAAACTGTTGGAACAACTTTCTGATTTGGCCATTTTTAATGGAGATGACATCACACAAACTTATGCAGCTAAATGTTGTGCTGGACTCTTCAACAAATATTCACAAAGTAATTTACACATTTTATTCAAATTTTTCTTTTTTTTTTAATCCATTTATTTTAAAAATAAAAAATAAAAAGATTGTTTTTGAATTATATATTTTTTTTTCAAAAAAATCAATGTTTCATTTTATTTATTCTATTGTAATACATTTGTTTTTTGAATTTGATTTTAGGAACTCTTTGCAATTAGATTCCCTCAATAGAATTGATTAGGTATTTAGAATTTTTCATTTTCAGCTTTAAATGATAATTTTTTTAGATAAAAAGTTAAGCCAAAGATACCAAGATTTATAAAATCAAAACACTCTGTCTGGTGAATGACTCAAAACTACATTGGGAAATGGGACACCAATTCTGGATCTTTGGTAAGTTTGTTGCCATTACTTCCAGGTCCACTCTGATTCGTAGAAATAACCTGTTAGACCCCAACTTTGTTTTTTTTTTTTTTTTTTTTTACATATCTTGTTACTTGGGACTGTAGAATATGCTTGCAGTACTTCTGCAGAGAGATAAGACCTCCATATCCCTCAAAATTAGTGTCCTTGGGTATGACACTAAGCTGCTCTGGTCCTTGAGCTTTGGGGAATATGGAGTACCCCTTCATTGCCATCACTCCTGGTATACGCCAATTGCACCTCTGCAGGTGGGAGGAAGACCCCTCCCCTAATGAGTGTCCTGGTATATGACACTAAACAATCTGATGGTGAGGTTCCAATGATGCTGGGGCTTTGGGGAATGCAGAGCATCCCTTCATTACCGTCACTCCCAGGTCCACTCTGGCCCAGAATGATAGCACCTGATAGGGCCCTATCCATGGGTTAATTAGAACTAAACTGCATACTTATGCTAAACTGAATAGCTTGAAATAGAAATGTTTTTGACAGCTAAACTGTGTACTTACATTTAAACTGCATACTTATGCTAAACTGAATTATTTGAAATGGAACTGTTTTTGACATTGAAACTTACACTAAACTGAATTGCTTAATATAGAACTGTTTTGGCATTTAACTGTTGTAAACAAAATCTATACTTATACTTAGCTGAATTAGAACTGTTTGACTAAACTGAATAGCTTGAAATAGAAATGTTTTTGACAATTAAACTGTGTACTCATACTAAATTGAATTGTTTGAAATAGGACTGATAATTTGTATAAAAATGGATTTGGCATTAAATAACCTACAAGGGTTGATATGCCGTAAAACCCAAACAACCAACCAACCATGAGTATGAAGTATTTACCTGTTTAAAATGATTGTGAAAATAACATTTTTGTATTCTATATAAATGGAAACTAATCATTAAACTGACTTTGACATAAAATAATCCAAGGATTAATATTCTGTAAAACAAATGAACCCACCAACATATTATTATGTACATTTTTTTTTTCTTTTACCAAATTCTATAGCATTAAAATTAGGTGACCAAAAATAAAATTATATAAATATATAGAAGGGCTGTACTTATTTTTAGACTCTTTTATATTCATATTTTTGGTAATAGATAATACCTAATGATATCCGTTTGGTTCATATATTTTTCTAAAACGATTAAAATTTTGTCATCTTTGGTTTAAATTGTTTGGAGTGTACTTATTTATTGAGAATGCTGTATTTAGTCTGACACTTGGTTACCCTGTTGTTGTTGGGAGGGGTTAGAATATACTGTGTCCCCTTACCTTGAGAGGGATATGATCACAACCACCCCTACAAAGGAGTGTCGTGGGTATGACAGTAAACTACATTTGATAGTGAGGCTACAATTCTGGAGGCCTGTGGAGTACAATTTCATTATCATTACTGCCAGGTCCACTCTGACCTGGAGTGGTACTAACTGTTTTGGTCCATTCTATAGATCAAATAGGTCTGTTTAGAATTGATTCATAATTGATAGGACAGAATATGAATAAAAAAAACTATACAAAAAAATGTGAATGTACAATGAATACCATTCTCTAACCTCTAGGCATAAAATAACCCTAGATGGGTTGACATGCCATTAAAATCAGTCAATCAATCTGACACATGGTCATTTATTTATAGGTAACACTATACTGCTTCTAAAGTCTAAAATATATTTGCAATTTAAAAAATTGTTGAAAAATATGACAGCAAAAATTACTGCAAGAAATTTCAAGGCAATATTTTTGAATCTTAAAAAAAATATTTGGAATCCCAAAAAAATAAACTGATGTATTTGTTCATGCAAAAAATCTTTTTTGGTCTTTTTGGTCTACCATATTATTTTTGTGCCTTGCTACGTATTTGTTTTCATTCAGCCGTCTTCCAACCATAACTTGTATTTTTATAAATTTTACAACTTGCTTATCACAAACTCTTTTTTTCTTTTTTTTTTTTTTCACATTCAAAGTTGATTGCTGATATGGATGTAATTCAGAATTTTTGAATTGGTTGTTTTAAAATACTAGGATGAGTCAGAAGTTTTGCAATATTTTGGTAGTACACAAAGTACAATTCAACAACTCTAGATACTTTTGCCGAGACTAAAGATAACTAACTACATTTGACTGTGAGATACCAAGTTTGCCTGATACTCTCCAAGTGCTACTTGCCCGATTTGACTTGATAGCTTGGATCACAGCCTGCCTTAGAATCCATAGTTTTAGGCCGACGTGACTTAGTCTGGTCATCAAGATTCTTAAACCATTTGGTTACTGTACTTTGATCAACTGAACCTTCACCTTTCACACCAAAAATATTTTTGGTTTCTTTTTTTGCGATTTTATGGCTCAGATTGAACTTAAAAAAACAAAACAAAAAGTTCCCAAATTATGTTATTTGCGTGACTTTCAAATCACATGTAGGGTGAAGCAGTATATGTATTGTTGCACCAATTACTGTGATACTACCAACCACACCCGGTACCTCCCATGGCTTGAACTGCTTCAGTTTCATGATAGATGCTCTGCAAACTAGTATGTACCAAAATATTGTAAAACTTTTGACTCACACTAGTATTTTATTGACGAGAATAACCATGTTTGGTCATTTTTTACACATTTGCAAATAAAGAAAAAAAGATTGTAAAATTAATATTTAGTAGTTATCATCATGATAGTTGTTTATATTTTAACTCTCTCTCTCTCTCTCTCTCTCTAATACTTTGTAAACTTGATTCTATAACTGTTTACTAAGTATTATTATTATTATTTGTTACTTGTAATCATATAACAAATTATTATTAAATAGAAATAATCACTTGAAACCATACAATTGTGTGCAAATTATTTGTATTAGATAGGAATACTTGATACTATATATTGCCTAGTCTGCTGCAGCTGTAGAATACACAGACTGCTTCTCTGCAGACTCCATACCCACCCCAAAGAGTGTCCTGTATATGACACTTAACAATCTGATGGTGAGGCTCCAGTAATGCTGGAGCTTTGGGGAATGCGATGTACTCCTTCATTGCCATCACTCCCTGGTCCACTCTGGCTCGGATACATCTTTTTCATCAAGACCTACTAACAACACGGATTACTTTGAATCTCTCTCACCATTAATCCCTATTGCTCATCATTCTTGGCAAGTCATCAAGATAGCATCCAGTGTCTACCATTCAAACATCTTCATATTGTTGTTTTTCAAAACATGGTATCCCCCACTTTCTTGTGAAACGGGAGGTAAATTCAGCCATACAAATGGGATAAAAGTCTACAATATCACCAGGCCATAAAAAATTTTGAAATTTGACTATGGATAACGGAATTTCCTGTTGATGGGAAATCAGGCTTTGAGCTGGTATCCAATGCCCATCTTCTATCTATTAATGAAACTGTGAATGGCTGGATATTGCGAGATCTAATGCCATTAATTATCAAGCAAAGAGCATGGTGACCCAAGATGTCATCAATTCAACATATGAAACGAGCTTGACCCCCATCGGGTGAATACCATCACACACACAATGTTTTACAAAGGAACTGATTGATTTCTATATTATTAAAAAAAAATTTCTTAAACATTAAAATCTTTTTTTGTTAATTTTGATTAGCATTATCCATTGTTTTCCCAATTCTAAATGACTGAAACAATTTCTTTTTCTTGCAGCTTCCCCTGCCAAAGAATGTCTTGAAAGTCTCCGTGAGAAACTAAAAGCTAAACTAACAAATTTGGACAAATCTACAGAAAATCTTCAATCACAAGTTCTCCACTTGTGGCTTTGGTTAACAAAAGCATTGGTAATGAGTGCTCATCAAGAAGCAAATCATTTTGTTGACCTTGTGAGTTATTCATCTTTATTTTATTGTTGTTGTTGTTAGGGAGCAATTTTTTACTGGCCTTTGTGACTGCAAAAGACAAAAAAATTAAATGCACTGATGAAAATAAAAATCTAAACAAAGAATATCAAAGAACAGTCTTGTTCACAGTTAAATCAATGGAAAATTGAATGTTACTTGTAATCATGTTTTCCCTGTTAGTGATAATCATTTTCAAAATCAAATCAGTTTGTAACTTTTTATATTTTTTTACCAAATTTACATTTGATTTCTTTGTTTAATGGCATATCAATCTTCATGGGTTATTTAATGCTAAAGCCATCCTTGTAGAAGAACAGTAGTAGTACTATTTAACCAATAACTTTAACGAAGGTAATTGTTTACAAATGGTATTATTGTTATTTACTGGAAACATGACCGACTTTGGTATTAAATAACCCAATAAAAGTTGATATGCCATAAAACTAACCAACCAAGGTAAAAAAAAACCAAAAAAAACTCTGCAGATCAGGCCAGATAAAAGTTGAAGGAATTTGATAAAGATTGAATATCATTTAAGATTTTTTTTTTTTTTTTCAATTAAACTTTTCTTTATTAAATTCCTTTATTGTAGATTCTTAATTTGTTTGAAGAGTGTGAGTTGGGTGAGAGTGCCGCCAAAGGGATCTATCTCATTTTGAATGAATACAAAGATGTCTTGAGCCGATCACAACATGCCAAAGTACGTCTCATGTATCGACAAAGGTTTTTTGTCGAACATGTACGCCGTTTATCTGAATCATTCCATCAAGCAAAACCTGGTAAGTTTTTGATGATATCACCCTAAATTTCATTTGACAAATATTTTTTGTTTCTTCCTCCAACCCAGATGTTTTTTAATAACGTATTTTTGCTCACCCAGGCCAAATTTCTATCTATGATGTGTTTCTCATTTACTCCACCGCAAATTGAAGAATTGTTCTCATTTTTGGACTTTAACAAAAAGCTTGGAAAAAAGCTAAGTGGGAATTACACAAAGATGCTGCATGCTGATTTGAACAAATCCTGGAAGCAGCACCCCACAAACAGTAGCTGCTGCATGGCCACTTACCTCCCTTGATAATGATGAGGGAAGCCTTATTAGAAGGCGTAGATCCTATTTACCCAACCCCTCCGCTCGGGCAGGATATGACACAAGGTCAATTTTTTAAGCGGAGTTTAACAGGTTTGAATTCAGTTTTCCTTCTCCTAGACTAGTTGCCTCACCAAGGCTGAAGAACCTAGTCTGCCCTACTATTTACCCATAACTGGAGGGAGAATAATTGGATTCATACCTTTCCCAAGGGTATTAGTGCTATGTGAAATGCAATCAGTCTCGTCCAGGATTTAAACTCGTGTTGCCGTGTCTATTTCCTACGACGATAACCATTATACCGTGGGCACCTCCACAAGATTGTTATTGACTGGTTAACAACCATATAAAAATCTGATCTTTCTGATAAAACATAGCAGGAATCTTTTGAAGCTGTAGCCATGTCAGTACTACTATATGGTTGAAACACTTGGAGAAAAAGATACATGAAGGGAGGAGTCCCTATGACATAATTGCTTAAGTGCTGGAGTGCGGTCTCAAAGTAAGTGAGTTCAAACTCCAGTTGCACTATTTTGTTCACTCCCTTTGGAATGGTATATTTCTACAAGGATGGCTTTGGCATTAAATAACTCATGAAGATTGATATGCCATTAAACAAAAAAAACTACTTAAGAATTCTGCATACTGTTTTGAATAAATCTTTGAAGCAGCACTCTACAAAAAAGCAGCTGTACGACCTCTACCTCCCATCTCACAAAACGTCTATGTAAGATGAGCAAGATATGCTGGACAAGTAAAGCTAAATAAATCAGCAATGTTCTCCAATGAACTCTTACACATGAACACACTGGTGTTGGCTGACCAGGAAAAACTTACATTTATCAGTTCTGTTTGGACACTGGATGCAGTCTAGAAGACTTGCCAATTGTAATGGCCAGTAGAAATGAATGGTGAGCAATAAAGGTATTGGCACATCTTGATGATATTGAACAGATTTTACAAGAGAAATGCAATCTCATTAATCAATAACCCATTGGATATTCAAAATACAATTTTGCAATTGAAATACAAAATTATTCATTTATAAACAGTAAATCTGCAAATTTTATAGTATTACTGGGTCAATATTCCTCATGTTGTGTTGTATGCAACAATTATCTAATTCCTTGCACGAAATTATCTTCCATTTGTTGGTGTCACGTGGTCTGCCACTGAGAGGAGAGAAATAAGAAATTTCCCTTACTCCTCCGTGTTTGAATTAACAAGCCCCAAAGGTTGACCGTTAAAAGAGGAAATTAGAATGTAGGTCAAGCTATCTGTACTCCATAACCTCACCTGGATGGGTAGAGAAGGGAACATAGAGGTCCGTATAGTAGTCCGAATGAATCGCCTGACAGGGTGAGGTAGAAGAAAGAGGCCAAATGATTGGCCAGAACCCTAAAGCCGGAAGTAGCACCCTTTTCATCAGAGGAAATAGGAATAAAGAATTCAGTTTTTAGGGCGGAGGTTGCTGTGAAAGGATGCGCGAATCTCATGCCAAAACTCCGGGTGAAGAAACAGAAATAGAGTTCTTGGATAGGAGATAAAAGATGCCTTCAAGCTGAGCTCTACAGAATCCCACTAGCCCATTAAAGAAGATACTCTGTGAAGAATCCCGTCGAAGAGGCTAAGTAAACCTTAAAACCGTTTTCTCCCTCCACCCTTCCTAAGTATTGCAATTGTATACTCTCCCTCTCAATTTAAAGAAAGAAGCATAGAGAATTATATGCATTAAGAAAAGAAGAGAAATGGAATGAAAAGATTCATTTCATAAACTGTAAACATATGAATGGACTTTGCTACCTTTTCAAGGTTCGATAGAAAAGTAGAAAGAAAAGAAAAAAAGAAGAAAGAGACATTTATGTCGGAAACTGTTTACTGGGAAACATAGCTGACCCCTATAAATATTTGTTTGGACCTTGGCTATTAAAAACCTTGTTATTTTAAATGTCCCCTCATGTCGAAACTTATTTATCGAGTTGCCTTCTTTTGCATGTTCCTTTTCAGCTTCATTTTCGCCTCAATTTACTCTTGCTATTTCTTGTTATTTTGACTCAAAATTCAACTATTTTTGCCATAGTTTTCATTCCAATTATTGTCGTGGAAGATGATCTTAGCTTTTTTTTTTTTTTACTTGAAGTGATATTTGTATTTGATAAGAATACTTGAAACAATATAACTTAAGAAAACCTCAAGTGATAATTGTTTACTTAGGATTATTTTTATTTGTTTCTTGAAAGTATATAACCATGCAAACAAATTTTTCTTATTAAATAAAAATAATTACTTGAAACCATAAAATTATTTTGTATTCAATAGCAATATTTGATATCATATAACCGTGTGTCAAGAACTCTTAAGAAAACAACTACACAAAAAATTAAGATGTACAATAAATGCAATTCATTTTGATCATTTGAGGTGGGAGTTGGAGGGGCATCATAAAAATACGGGAGGTGCCCGTGGTGTAATTGTTATCGTGGTAGGAAATGAACACGGCGACACGAGTTCAAATCCTGGACGAGACTGATTGCATTTCACATAGCACTAATACCCTTGGGAAAGGTATGAATCCAATTATTCTCCCTCCAGCTATGGGTAAATAGTAGGACAGACTGGGTTCTTCAGCCTTGGTGAGGCAACTAGTCTAGGAGAAGGAAAACTCTGAATTCAAACCTGTAAAACTCCGCTTAAAAATTGACCTTGTGTCATATCCTGCCCGAGCGGAGGGGTTGGGTAAATAGGATCATAAAAATACCTAAATTGTCTCCATTAATATTTTATTATCACCCCACCCACCCCTCTTAATTCAGTTTCTTGTGATTTTTCTTTTCTCATCAATACATTAAAATGAAAGCCACCCTTTTATTTTCACTTATTTTCTGGACATTTCTTTTGAAAATTTAAAATATTGCAAAGAACAACCACAACAAAATGTAATAAGGATTTTAATCCTGAATTTTTTTTTTTTTCTTTTTTCAGAATTAAAAAAGAATTATTTAATTGCTGTATCCCATTTATTAACTTTCCTTCCACGTCAAGTTCTTGTATCAGAATTACCACCCGTAAGTAGATCAACAAATTTTTATTTTTTTTATTATATTCAGTTGATAAAGAATAAAGAAATTTATAAATATAGGAGAGAAAATGTTTTTGATTCAGACAGAAAAGAAAAAAATAGAAAATAAGAGTAAGATTCAAAACAAACTGCAAATAAAGAATGCATATTCTTAATATCCATACAAATTCAGATTGGAATAAATAATTTCAACTTTAATTATTTAGAAAATGCAAAATGGTATTTGTGTACACCTCACACACAGACTTGACCTTAAAACTAAAAAAAATCTTCTGAAAATGCCTTTTACTTTGTTATAAAATTGTTCTATGATAAAAAATAAACTATTTTTATTTCATTTAAGTCCAAAAATAGTTTTTACATTGTGCACAAAAAGGTATGATATCATCATTTTTTGTGAATATTTCTTCACATTTCTGAATAGACACCAATTCTAAACAAATGCTAGAAAAGTTTGATGTTGCCTTTGCTCATTGTTTAAAACTTTAATTTTTAAAACCCAATATTTCTCTTTCTCTCTCTAACACAACCAAATCTCATTTTAATAAAACATTCTAGAAATTTAAATATATCCATCATTTTCTTTGTCATTTCGTATCTTTTATTTATTTCCTTTTATTCTTAGGAATAACATCCTTATAAAAAAGGGTTACTGAAAAATCACACATCATATATCAACATCAGGAATGCTTTCTTCTCTTTTCATAAAGATGTTATCCTTAACTTGCAAAAGAAAAAAGGAAAAAAAATGGGTTATGTATCGGTTTAAGTACCAGTGTGAGCCTGATTCCAATGATCAGATTGCCCGGTCAGCTGGGGCTGTAGAATACACCGACTGCACCTCTGCAGAGGGGTAAGATCCCCCCAACGAGTGTCCTGGATATGACAATAAACAATCTGATGGCATGGTTCCAATGATGCAGAACACCCCTTCATTGCCATCGCTCCCAGGTCCATTTTTGGTCCAAAGTGGTAGCACCTGATAGGGTCCTATCTTTGGGTTAAATGAAACTAAACTGTACTTTTGCTAAATTAGAACTGTTTGACTAAACTGAATAGCCTTAAATAGAAGCGTGTTTTACAACTAAACTGTATACTCATGCTAAACTTAATTGTTTGAAATAGAACTGATTATTTGTATAAAAATGAATTTGGCATTAAATAACCTACAAAAGTTGATATGCCATAAAACCCAAACAACCAACAACATGTGCATAAAGGATATTCACACACTCATGAGTCAGCCATTGATGAGCATTTGCAGAAATACTTGTTCTGAGGATTATTTAGACAAGTGTTTCTTTGTTTTACATAAGGCTTGGACAAAAAAATAATTTAAACATTCTTGAAGCATGTAGCATCCTCTCTCCTCTTTCTCTGTTTTGAGAGATCATACCCTTGTTTGACTCAATTTATTAATTATCAACAATTATTCTCCTTTGAAAAAGAGTTGGTCAAAAGGTGCTTTAGGATTTATTCTAATCAATGTAATTTTATCATTATTAAAAATCATGTCTCCATTAAAGGTGAACCACCAAGTTGTTTTTAATGTAGGTGACCGTTGTAAAATGCATCTGACACAGACGCAAAGTCCTACAACCTCAGTGGATTCACATTCATGTAATTCTTATTTGCTATCTCCACATTTTCAAACCAGCACAAATAGTCTACACATTCATACGTTACCTGCACATAATGAACACACCAACTTAAAAAAAATTTCTAAATCCACCATTCCTTGACAATGAGCAAAGATGGTTGAAAGTACCCAGTCTCAGACTACATTAACAAAGAATCTGGACAGATTTTAAAACCAAAGTTGTGACATCTCATTCCGCAACAATAAAAGCTGAACCAAAAGCTAAACACTACATCCTTGTCTGTTATTTTCAATAAAATATCCTTTCAAGAGAAACTACTGTGTAAATGCACATTATATAGTTACATTGTGTTTTTTTTTTTTTTTTTTTTTTTTTTACTTTTTTTATTGAACAATACTTACCTATTTTCTTTGTGTGTGTATTTGTTTTGTTTTTGTTTTCATATGTCTGATCCTAAAAAGCAACTTTTTGTTTTATCTTCCATTGTTTCAGTTAATTCCTATGTTAGTTCTTGCTCTTATGTCTGATGAGTGTAAACTGCAGCTGTCAACAATGACAACTTTAAAAACTGTGATGGATGAAAGCCCTGCCCTCCTGGCTCAACATGTCAACCTTATTGTGCCCAGATTGCTCAAACTCTCCAAAACAGACACGTCAATGGTGAGGCTTTTCATTTGTTTTGTTTTCTACTCTCCATCTGATTTTTTTTTTTTTTTTTTTTAACCAGGTTTCATATTTGACTTAGATATTGTTTTGTACACACAACAAATGTCATTTCAGTTTTTATTCTTCAATAACAAAATCTTTTTTCTATCTCTACAGAAAGTACGTATTGCATCTCTAGAATGTCTTGAATACTTGACCCAACTACCAGCTTCAACACTTCTTCCTTATCGACGAGAGGTAATCAGATTTTTGGAACCCGTTTTAGACGACAAAAAACGACTTGTTCGTAGACAAGCCGTTAGAGCACGGGGTGAATGGTGAGAAATCATCATTTTTTTTTTGTCTCTCATATAAACATTTTGCACAACTTTTGTTTGCATTTTACAATGTGAAGTTTTCATTTTCTATAATCTCACATCTAAATTTGTTTATTTTCTCTGCATGAAATTTTCTTTGCTTCAACTCAAAAAATAAAAGTAAATTTCTCAAGAAATAATTATTTTATTTCTTAACAGCCATTAATTGGGAAGTAAATTTGAATCATTAACAAGCATTTTATAAGTAGACTGAAATTATCTCCATTCTGTGTGCAGGTCTTACAATACACTGAATGTTGCCCCTCCTGCAGGGTCATAAGACACCCCCTACCAGGGGGGATGTCTGGAGTATGCCACTAAACTGCATCTGCTTGTGAAGCTTCGGTCAGAGTGAATCTGGGAGTAATAGCAAGGAAGATATCCACTCTGACTCAAAGTGGTAGTACCTGTTTGGGTCCCATCTATGGGTTAAATAAGATCTGTTTAGAAATTATTTATATTCAATAGGAATACTGCCCTGTTGGCTGGGGCTGTAGAATATACTGATTGCTCCTCTGCCGAGAAGTAAGACTCTTTCCCCTCACCACAAGTGAGTGTCCTGGCTATGATGCTAAACCATCTGATAGTGAGGCTACAGTTCTGGAGCTCTTTGTAATATAGAGTACTCTTTCATTGCCATTACTCCCTGGTCCACTCTGAGCTAGAGTTGTAGTACCTGTTCAAGTCCTGTTTTATGGGTCAAATAGAACTGATCAATCATTTACTAAGGATTATATTTTATTATTTGGAACTCTACAGCTGTATACAAATTTATATATATTACATAGAAATACTTGATAAATAGAATTACTAATGTTAACTAGACTAGAAATACTTGAAACCATTTAACTATGTGCAAATAAATGATTAATATTAAGTAGCACTATTTGAAGCTATTTAACTGTGTGCAGGCAAACAAATGAACTCTGACTCATTTAAAAATAATGTTACCTATAAACTATTCATTTACAAATATAAAAATATATAAGTTTTGGCATTAAATAATCCACAAGGGTTGATATGGCATAAAACACAATCAACTAATTGCTAGGAATACTTGATATCATATCACTGTAAATTATTTGTATTAAGAATAGTTGACTAAGGATTGTTTTTACTTAAAATCACATAGCTGAATGCAAAGAAATATTTAAACAATATAATTGTGTATAAATTATTAGTTTTAGGAATACTTGAGATATATATAACAAAACACTTTGATAACTGCACAAAAGAATTTAAATATAAATTTACAATGAACTCAATTCTTTAACCTCTTGGCAAAATATATCAATCTAAGCAGAATGGAATTACCTCACAAAGGAATGGATTCTCTTTTTGGTTGTTTCTAAGTGGAAATATAAGATTTTTTGACAATTACTCATTATAAAATGTAATTTATTCTGTCTACTGACTTTTTTTTCATGGATTAGAAATGAAATCTTAAGCTTCTCATTTACCTGTCTTCTGCTCTATCCAATCAAGGTTACAATTTCAAAAAAAAAAAAAAAAATCCACCCTCTTTCTTTCCCCTTTTTTTTTTCAATCAGGATTTTATGAAAATTGAAATATTTTAACCTACTTCCAGTTTATGTGCAACGTTTTTCAAAGAAATTTTTAAAAAATGCGTAAGAATTTTTATCCTTCAATGATTTAATGAGGGATTCATTTTCAACTTATTGTTTTTCACATCTACTCCAGCCTTTTCTACTGTAAAATGGATGACAGTAAATAGTTTTAAAAACATTTATTTGTGAATAATATATAATGATAATAATATTGGGGGGGAGCATAAATCCATCTGTTTTGTTTTCTCAGCTATTGTTAAATAATAAGGGCTGACTGTTTTCTTTACTATAAAATGGAATCCTTTGAATTCAAACCACCTGTACTCTGCTTAAAAATTGACCTTGTGTCACATTCTATCAATGACAAATAGGTTAGATAAATATATACTTATATGCAAAACATAATGTGACAGTGAAACAATATTTAGGAATTTAGTTAACACCTTGTGCCAGATTAAACAAGATTTCATAAATATCAATCTATAAATAGACACTCAATATGACAAGACCAATCACTTAAGTTCTAGGAAGTGTACTTCCCCTAAAATTGACCTTGTGTCCCATTCTGCCCATGGTAAGAAAAGCTGGAAAATTTAACATAAGAAAAAAACAAAATTAAAAGGTAACTCATCTTTTCTTTTCTCTTTTTTTTTTCTTTGTAATAAAACACTTTTTTTCTTTTTCTTTTTTCAGGTATTTACTTGGTGCACCAATCAGCTGATTTGTAGATTTTTCTTTCATACACATGGAAAAATATTTTTTTATGAACAAAATTACCTCATGGTAAGTCAAAAAAGGCTGTGGTGATGGGCAGTCTGGAGGGTCATTCTGTGATTTTCACCTGTTAGAAAAGGAGAAAGAAATAAAATAAGTCAAAACATGCAGCATTGCATAACCTTTTTTTTTTCTATACTCACCTGTGCTTTGATTGCAATTATGCTTTTAGGTACAAACTTTTGAGATTTTTTTTTTTTTTTTTTTTTTTTTTTGAAGTAAACAAGATTTTAATAATAAAAGTTCTTGGTTTTTGCCCGTGTCTGCTAAATTCATCACTAGTAAATTATTCATGATAAAATTCAGAATTTTAAAAAAAGACTTAAAAGGTTTTGGACTAGAGAAAAACCTTTTAAGAGCAATGAATCTGAGCTGATGAATTTTTGAGCAATAACTTTACCTTGAATCTTTATTTGACATGCAGGCAATAATAATAATAATAATAATATTTATTCTGCAAACTCTTAGCCTCCTTGTTGGTTGGTCACTTTAATTGGAAACAAAATGGATTAAACTTTGTAAGAGAATTTCCCCTGAGGGAATTTTTCTTTTTTTTTAATATAATTCAGTTTGGTTTCTTAGTTATTTACTGTGATACTAAAAAAAAATAAAGACTTTAATGCAAGAAGCTGAAAAATGATTTTCATTTCTTTCATTGGCCCTAAAATTATCCCAAGTCCCTGAGACTTGATATTAACTGCCACATTTTTAACAAGATTCAAAACATTGATGAATAAAAAATAAAAACAATGTTGAGGATAAGAACAGAATGAAAACCAATATAAAATTTTACCTGACTTCATATTCTAGATATATACTTTATTTTCTTTCTTTTTTTAAATCAACAATATTGTATGAAAAATAAATATCAGTAACAATTTTTCAAGATATAAGGTTTCTTATTTAGATGACCTTTAACATAAAGTTTTATATTGTCAATATTACCATATACTCCTTGTCTGATGAATGACTTTTTGAGACCAATTCTTTTCCTCAAAAACAAAGGGATCATTCATTATACAAGATGTTTTTGAAACATTTGAAGCCTATCTTCTTTCTAGGCCTCCTAACCTTGCCAATAAAAAGATCTTTTTGTGGTTAATAATTTGGGGTTGTTTCATTACACAGTCATTTAGTATATATGGTAAATCGGGTAAAAATTATTTTTATGATGATGACTGTAAACAAGAAAATGCAGAATAGGACTCCCCCTCCCCCAAGATGTATTTCTGTACATAATCAAATTTTCTTTGTTAGGTTTTGAATTGTTTATTAATAACTTCCTCCTTGCGTCTCTTGTAAAATGGGCCATATATATATATATATATATATATATATATATATATATAAATTTTTTTAATTTTTTTTCAACTACAAATGTATAAAAATCCTTTAATTGGAAATTTGTTTTATTCTTGAGCACTTTTTAAAGAATTTTGACAGCATTACCTCACAAGAAGAAATCCTATCAGCTTCTAATAAAATCGGGAATGAGAATAAAAAAATGAATTCTTACTCTCTTTATCAGACTGCAGTGGTCACATTTTCCTTTTCCCACATACAAAAATTAATTGACTGTTTGAAAAAAATCATTTTCTGTCAAGTAGAAGATATCTTAACACTTATTAAAAAAAAAAAAAAAAAAAAAAAAAAAGGGAATTAGCTTTTTATATTTGCTTTTAACAAGAAAAAAAATTTGTAAAAGTATGTTTTTAGATATGAAATTAGGGGGAAAAAAGAGATATTTTTTGTTTGTGGTAAGGAAATGGGCAAATCCTGAAGTTAAAGAAAATTGATGTCTGTCAAATTTGGATTCTGCACAATTTATTTTTATATTTGGTCCTTTGAGAAAATTAAAAGAATAGATTTTAAAATTCTAATAATTTGTCTTGATTTGCTTTTCTTATTTACAATTGATATGTTTTGTTTTGTTTCCCCCTTTTCAAGTTGAAGTGTCATATATTGAATACAAGATAAACCTTTAAAATTTGCTCACTTTTGTGAAAGCATAATGATTCTGGGTGATTTACAACTCAATAAGTGGGGTCTGCATCTGCGTGTGACATAGATGCACATATTTATGTGCAGTAATTCATGTGTGTCTGTGAACATGTTTACATGAGTTTGGTTTGGTTTAATAGCATATCAACCTTTGTGGGTTATTTAATACCAATGCCATCCTTGTAAAACAGTAGAATATTAGTTGTCTGAATTTCTGAGACAAAACTTGATTTTTATCATTCAGAGGTTTCAGACTCTTGTCTTTATCTTTATGTTCGCTATGTTTTGGACGATATGTCTTCCAGCCTTCTTCAGATGTTTGTTGAATTCAGGAGCCTACACGGAACTTGCTGGTTCTGATTCTGTTAACCATAACCAGGTATTCCTGTATTGTTATTTGCCTGCAGTCTGGATTGAACCTGCAACCTCCATGTGATGGTCAAAAAGGTTAAATTATAGATTATTTTTAAAAAAATTGAATATGAGCTCAGATAAAAAAAATCATACATAGTAGTAATGATAGTGATGTAAGGACATTAGGTTTATAAGTCCCCAAAATTCACTGTGAATTGTCCAGCATAACCGTTATCGGCATTGGTTCCTTAAGCTTCTAAAGAGAATTACCTGGAGGCTGCAGGTTCAGTCCTGCAGGCGAGTAACAGTACAGGAATACTTAGCACTTTACCCTGTTATGGTTAATGGAATCAGAGTGAGCGACCCCCGCAGATTAGATAACGGATGTGGTTCAAAGTTCCATGAAGACTCCCAAGTTTGAAAAATAACTGAAGGCTGGAGGACATATCAGCCGAAACGTTGTCAGTATAACAATAAAGATGAAGACAATAGTATGAAGATCCTGAATGATAAGAACAGTAGGAGTACTATTTAACCCATAGCTATGAGAATAAAAAGGGGTAATACTTTTTGCCAAGGGTATAATATAAGTATTGTATGCATAGAGGTGTGGCCATGGGCCTGCATGTCACATTTCAAGAGTGAAAGTTAACAGGTCCAAGTCATGTAAACAAACTAACAAACAAATAATCCATTCATGGCCGCATATGAAATTAACCTAAAAAGAAAATTAACTTTAAAAATTGAACAGAGAAAATAATATAATCATGTTGGTAGAATTTATCTGGCCTTATTTTCTGCCATTTCAATATTAAAATGTATATTTACACTTTGTCTTTTAAAAATCCATGAATTATAAACGGCTGTGAGTTACCTTGTTTTTATGATTTTCAATTGCCTATACGGCCTGTTTTATACATAGATACAAACTGTGTTTTTTTTTCCTTTTGCTTCACAAATAATAAAAGATTGTAAACAAAAAGAAATAATTATTTAAAAATTTTTGCTTCAATACAAAACAAATACTAGTAAATAAAATTAAACTTACCAACAATTTCTCTATAAATCAATATTCTTTTGACCTTTGCTTTTTTTTTTTTCACTTTTAACAGCATGTTTTCAAACTTCATCCCAAGCAAGTTTTTGTTTGTTGTTGTAAAATGTATTTTCAGTGTGTTATTCACAAGTAAAAATGTTTTGAAGAATAAGTTTCCAAAATTCTTTCAGCAGACTCTCATATAGTAGATTGATTATATCTTACAATAAATTTATCTGCATAATCAAATATAGCAAAACAAGCAGTGCCATTCAGCTAGATGAAACCGTAAGTCCTCCTTGAGAAAGTAAGTCAAAATACTGCTTCTCTGTAGCTTTATCACTACCAATGGCCAAGGAATACATTTTACATTGAAAATGTTTATCTTTTGTGATATAACCTGAAATTGTGTCTATTAACAAAGAGGGTTTGTGTATTTCCAAAATGTCAAGAAGTATTGAGTTATCATTCTTTTAAACTGGCTTGAGACCTTCCTTCCAAAAGTTGATGTTTTCTTTTAAAAGAGACCAACAGGTCAGTATTCTTTCAGTATTCAATACTTCACGGAAGCTCACCAAAAACCTACCGCCACTCATCTATCGATGCTGAGAAGTGGATCACTTTGTAATCTACAGGTGAAAATGTACTTGTATCCTTCCTCTAGAAGTTCTTACATATGCATAGCCTGCACCTTCAAAGTTACAACAACAAAAGCTTTGGAAGAGAAAAATTTGAAGTCTGTGCCCAAAACTTAACCCAAACATAATTTGAATTGGTCTGCTTACTTTCTTGATTCCTATGCTACTTTTTTTTCTTTTTTTTTTAAGTTGCTTCTAAACAGTCATTTTCAGTCTTGTCTAATTATCTTAGAAAGACTTTCAGGGTGGGAGACCCTGTGTCCTATGAGGATGTTTTTGGCATTTGATAACCCATGAAAGTTGATATGCCATGAAAGAAACCAAACCAAAGAGGTACACACAACATAGCAGTTATTATTCTAGGAAATGGACTTTGCATTAACTTTAGACATTTTTAGAAAAGATGCTTTTTAACTCAAAATGTAAAGTAACATTTCAGAGATGGCATTTTGCAAGTATTTTGTTAAATGGGTCAATAAGTCTGATTATTTAGCTTTCTTAATACACTTGAAATTTCTTAATATTAAATTCTGCTCTCACATACAGGAACTATTGTTTTGTATATAGTTTTAACCTGAATCTAACTTTAAAGTATGTATACCCAACCCCCTCCATCCCAAGCAGGATGTGACATAATTCTTTACCAAGTTTAAAGAAAGTCTGACCTACTATTTACACATAACTGAGAAGAGATAGATTTATGCCTTTCCCTCAACTATTTATATGAAGTGAAACATAAAACAACCTCAACCAGGATTTGAACTTAGATCTCTGATTCTATTTTTCCCATGATACACTCACAGTGACTACCAACTTTAAAGCCAAAAATCAAAATATTCTTCCTACCTCAAAAAAAAATGATAAATAATTCAAAATATCCTAAAATCAAATTTGCTATATTTTATTTTTCCCATATTTTGCTGCTCTTCAATAAAACAAAAAAAATTAATTGCACAAAATGACCAAAAAAATGCTTACCTCATTTACCACTCTCAAGCCCCTCATCCCCTTATATACGCCGGTGGGGGTCTCAAATCTAAAGATACTTAACCTTTTTGCAGGCAGATTTTTTTTAATCCTTGTAGAGAGAGCAAATTATTTTCTATAAGTTAACATTTAGTTAATGACCAGCCTGTAGGAAAATGACAATGAAAGGTCAAAAGGCCTTTGTACCATTGATGATGACAAAAAGTTTCTCTGCCTGTAAAAGGGGGTTAACTAGAAATATAGATTTCATTTCTAAATTTATTTTTAAAATAAGTAATTGATCCAAAGGATGAGATGGATTTCCAGACCATGTTAAAATTTCTATTCTATGTTACACCAGTAAATGTTTGTATTCACCAACCCCTCCCCCATGAATAGGATGTGACACAAGGTCAATTTTCTAAGAGTTTAACAGGTTTGAATTCAGTTGTCTTTCTCCTAGACCAGTTGCCATACCAAGGTTAAAGAGCTCAATCTACCCTCCTATTTGCCCATCCCAAGATCATTAGTGTTATGTGAAATGCAAACAGCTTTATCTAGGATTTGAACCCAGGTCACGTGTCCATTTCCAAAGTTGATAGCCATTACACCACAGGCACCTCCGAATAAGTAAATATGATGTTAAAGTATATAGAGGCACTCGACCAGAAGGATACTCTCTATAGGACAAATAGATTTGTTTATGATAGTGTTTGAAATGATTTTCAACTAGGTTAGATCATAAAACATCAATATTGTAATCTGATTGGAATAGTTGACAGAAGATATAATAAAAATATCGTTATCTAAATTCATACAACTGTTATTGCAAGGACAACAACAACAAAGCCTTCATCATATGATGATCCTGGGGTCGAATAGGATTTTAGGGCATCCCCAGCTGTAACGTAGATTGCTTACAATACCTGTTGCAGCTAAGTCGGTATGTCAGTGTAAGTAAAGCTAAATTGACCAACTACTCAGCAAAGGATGATGATGAGATGTGCTAAATAAATGTCTTCTTTTTTTTTTTAGTTGAATTTATCACATCTGAACTGCTATCATCTTGTCAATACTTGTATTTTCTATATATCTTGTAATTAAAGTGCCAGTTTCAGTTCAGTTGAGTATTTATGATTATTCAATATTTTATTCAATCTACAATTAAGAGTTTAATGAAGGGCATTTACCACAGATGATGTTTGGTTGTTCCAAGAATCAACTGCCCTATTACTAATAAGATTTTGTTTATTGGTTGTCTTGCAGTATCTTTTTTGACTGTCTCAATTCATGTCTCCGAGTAATACTTCCTTGGGAATTATGGAAAAAAGACCATGTGTATATTTATAGACTTCAATGAGATCTCCACAGGCTCAGCAATAATACAGACAAGGCAATTCAAACCTCCTCAGTCTCTCTTCATCTGCTTTGTCCTTCAGTGACTTTTGGTTTGATGCCATATCAACCATTCTAAGTCATTCAATGTCAAATCCCTTTTATTCACACACACATATATATATATATATATATATATATATATATATATATATATATATATATAAAATATCAAATATGATTTCTAAACACATTTTGTAGATTACATTTTTAAATGAGCCCGAGTTCATCTTTTTCACACAGTTAAATGGTTTTACACAGTCAAATGATCAAACAGTTCTATTTCACACATCGATAGAACCCTATTAGATGCTACCACTTTGAGCCAGAGTGGACCTGGAAGCAATGGCAATAAAGGGGTACTCTGCATTCCCTAAAGCTCCAGCATAATTGGAACCTCACCATCGGATTTAGTATCATATCCAGAACACTCATTAGGGGAGTCTTACCCCTCTGAAGAGATGCTGTCAGTATATTCTGCAACCCCAACCAACTCGGCTGTTCTATGAGTTTTCAGGTCCAAATAACATTACTGAATTCTAGGTGGGTTCTTACCAAAGCAATCAACAAATTTTCAACATCTCATCATCCATATATTTATGATCTACACATCAATCTTAGTATATATTTACCCAACCCCTCCACTCCAAGAAGAATACAAAACAAAATCAATTTTTTAACAGTACATCTGGTTTGAATTTAGAATTTTTTCCTTCTCTTAGGCTGGTTACCATACCAAGACTAAAGAATCCAGTCTATGATAATATTTAACAATAATTACAGGAAGAAGAGACAAATTCATGTCTTTCCCCAAGAGTACTTGCACAAATTAAAATGTAAACAGCCTTGTTTAGGATTTGAACTCTGGTCAGAGTCCATTTATTACAATAATAACTGCTACACCATGAATGCTTCCCAATATTTTGTTTTATTAACTTGAATTTCAATCTGGAAACTTATCTTTATGGGGTCTACATTCCCATCCAGAACTTTCTCCAGTTTAGTGGTCTTGAGTAATTCTTTCTCAGAGTATTTGTGTGGTTTAGATTATTATTTACCATATAAGAAAAATGATTAAATAGTTTGGGGATGGGTGACTTGAAGGTCTAAGGATGAGACGGATTGACTTTGGACATGAAATGTTCAAGGTCCACATTTCAGCTGTTATGTATTGAACTTGCTTTGGTAATGATGAAAACGAGATTTACTGAGCCAAGGAACAATTGAGTACCATAATTATTTGTGTTATAAGATGCACTTTTTTTTTCGGCTCAAAAGTTAGGAGTGTGTATTATACATAAGAACTATATTATTAACTTTTTTTCTTGGGATGTGATGACCAAAAATAAGTACCTATAGTCCTACTTATTGTAAACAAGTGAATATTTGGATTTAAATTCAATCTTAAGATTTGTAGATATTTTTTTTTCATGTTTAAAAAGGTCAACTTTTATGCCACAATTTACAGTAATGTGTTTTACATCCTTACAAAAAATATCCACCGGAATGTGTGTGTGTGTGTGTGTGTGTGTGTGTGTTATTAATTTTGTTTCTCTTAATATTTTATTAAAAAAAAAAAAAAAAAAAAACAACAAAAAACAACTGAACATATTTTGTATTTTAAGACAATGTAAACATAAATTCTTAGTATTAACTAATAAGGTGAATAAATGTTGAATTTAACTGCAATCGGTCTACATTCTAATTTTGTTATACAAAGTTAGGAAAGTTTATAATACAAAAGTGTGTATTATACACAAAATAATTAGTCTTTAAGAAAATTTTTTCTTAATGTTCCAATTTGAATGTGTAAATGAGAAAACCTTGAATTTTAGTAAAAATTTTAAAAAATTTTCAAATGTCAAAGAAAAAAAAGTCAAAGAATAATTAAAAAAAAACTGAAACAAAAATAACCACCACAGAATTTTAATACAGAGTATTTTTCCTAATCTAATAAATTGACCAATTCTCGTTCAAATGATTTCAAATTTTTACACCAAGTGTAGAAACAACTAGTGACATTTCTATTCGTGAAAAAAAAAAAATTTAAATGTAAAATTTTGAGTTTTTTCAACTTATTTAGTTAAAATTTGAGATCATTTGAAGAATCGGTCAAGTTATTAGATTAGGAAATGATATTCCCTAAACACCCTGTACATCTCAAATGATATCAAGTTTTTTTGAAACCCTGTATTTTAAATCTTTGTACAAAGTGATCAAATATTACTTAAAAGACATTTTAATCTACAAATATGTCCTTTCTGTAAGTCACAAGTTTTATTGAGGTATTCACCACCTCAACCTTCACCATCAATAATGTTGGAATGTGACAAGAGAATTATGGCCAAGCGCCATGCTGGAAACCATGTCTCCCAAAGAGCAGATAAAAAAAAAAATGACTCTATAACCCTTCAGGGATTCCTTAGGTGCCAGGCTAAATCCAATCCTTATATCCATATTAGGAAAAGGAGCAGGCCCTCTAGAACTGACCCTTAAGCATTTAAAAATCTGATGAATATTGGCTAACCAACTTGTTTAAAATTTAATGTTAATCTTTTGAACCTGATCAGCTTATATTTGTGCTTCTAACTAAAACGCCATAAACCCTGGGCAGCTAGGGAGTCTCCAATTCTTCATAACTATTCACCAGTAAAATGTTCAATTTTATCTTTTATATATAATTTGATTATTTCTTAATATATTTTAAATTGTCTATGGAATGTTGTCACTTGTTCTTTAACAGCTGCTAAAGCACCTAAACAACAGATGATATTTTACATTTTTAGCTATTTTTCATGTTAGGATCCGAGGGTTGTGAGAGGATTCATTTCTCTCATTTCATTATTGAGGAGGAGGAGGAGGAGGATATATTTGTTATTTAAATTTTGTTTAGTTTGGTTTTATGACATATCAACCATTGTAGATTATTTAATGCCAAATCTTATATATATAATTTGTAAACACATTTTGTAGATAACATTCTTAAATGAGCCTGAGCTCTTTTTTGCACACAGTTAAAGGGTTTCAAGTCTTGCTATATAACAATCACAATTAGACATCAGTCATTTGTTTGCACACAGTTTGTTCTATTTGATTCATAAATAGGACCCTATCAGGTGCTACCACTCTGGGTCTGAGTGAACCTGGAAGTAATGGCAATGAAGGTGTACTCGACAGTCTCCAAATCTCCAAGGCTGGAGCCTTGCCATTAGATTGTTTAGCATCATATCCAGGACACTCGTTGGTGGGTGGGTATGGGTCTTACCCTTCAGCAAAGATTCAGTCAGTGAATTCTACAGCCCTTCCAGCCAAGCGGACTATCTCAGGTTGTTTACAGTGCCTGCTGTCCTTAAATAGTCACTCATCTAAATCCTGAACAGGTTCTTTATTGCTGAACTTCGTCCTTTTTCTCATTATTTATTAAACTTTGTTTAATTTGCCATACAGGTTTTACAGTGTATATGACTGTTCCTAACTCAGAACAAAATAGGATCATCACTGTTTAAGTGATCTGATGGGAACGAGTGATTTAGGAGGAGGAGGAGTGTGAGAGAGAGAGAGAGAGAGAAAAATGTTGACCAATTGATCAGTTGGAAATTTCACTTCTTCATATTGCATTTAAACAATTTTTTTTTTTTTTTTTTTATTTTAAGCAAAAATCCAAAGAGAAAAAAAAATATCAGAAATTTCCTTAAAAGATTGAAAATACATCTGAAATTGTTGGATCTGTGATGGTAAATACAGCAATGAACACAGAAAATAGTAGAAAAGCTATTTAGATAGTAAATAATTATAAAATGGACCAAAAATTATTTTCAGAACAATTTTTTTCCATCTTTTCCTGATTTCATATTGCAAATATGTTAGTTCTTGACAGCATTAATATTTTTTGTTGTTGTTGACAAAATGAATGAGAATAAAAACTGCACTTATTTTGCTGCTGTGTTAGTGAGGCTTAGAATACATTGCATCATCTGGGCACATACTGTTCTATGAACAAGCAGTATGTAAAGGGGGGTACAAAAACAGTAAAATCTTGTTTATGAGCTTTATATTTCCATGCCGAGATGAAATAAAGTTTATTCCACAGTGATAAAAAGAGATGTCTTAGTTGAAAGATATCACAGTTTTACTGTTCAAGAATAGGAAGATGAAAAATTGCCTAAAGACACTCTCAAAGGAAGATATTTATCGTCGCCCTACAGTCCTTTTTTGTTTTTCTTCATTAAAATTGTTTGTCTGACTTAAAAATAATGCTGGGAGCAATGGCAATAAAGGGGTACTCTGCATTCTTGAAGCCTTAACATCAGATTGTTTAGTGTCACATATCCAGGACACTCATTGGGGGAGTTGTACACCCCTCTGCAGAGAAGCAGTTGGTGGTGTATTCTACAGCCTCAGCCGACTCTGAAAGTGAATAGAATAGCATGACTAGAGTTTGATTAATGTTTATCCGACTTGAAAAATCCTGTCAGATTAAAAAAAAAAAAAAAAAAAAAAAAAACATTTGCAATATGAAACCAGATTCAGTAAACAAAACAAAAAACCCAACTATATAAATAAACTGGTTTATGTTTTAACTCTTTTTTCTTTTCCTTTACTTACATGCATTTTAATTTTGTCATCTTCATCAATCACAGAAAACTTTAGCATTATAGGTGATGAAGCTTTTGGGGTTCCTGGATAAAGGGAAAAAAAAAAAAGAAACAAACACTCAATGCAAATTTTGGTTAAATGGCAGATAATTTATTCTGGATAATTATACAGAAAATTAGGGGGGGGAGGAAAAACCCCATCCAAAAACATTTGTTTTTTGGTATTTCCTGACCCATGAAAGACGAAAAAAAAAACAAAAAAAAAAACTGCACTTAACGTAATGACAGCTCGTGTGACAATTTTGTTTGTTTCTTGTAAAAGTTTTCACATGATCTTAGTCACATGAAATTGGAAAGCTTGTCGAATAGGGGGAAGGGGAATAGTGTCTATGGAGGTGAGTTGCTGAGTTTTTTTTACTTAGCTTTGCCCTGGTTGGCCACTTTATCCATAGCAGCTTTCACCTTTTCTTCATCAGCAACATAATAATGTTTGATTGGGTTCAGATTTTTATCCAGTTCATACACCAAAGGAATTCCTAAAAAAAGAAATTTACATTAAAATGGTTACATTAACAATAACAAAGATGGTTTAGTTTATTTAACAGCATATAAACTCCTTATGGGTTATTCAATACTGAATATTTTCTCTTTGTGGGATCTCTCAGAGGGAGTATGTAGTAGTCTATAACCATTTGTTTGCACACATTGTTTCAAGTATTCCTATCTAATATCAATAATTTGTAAGCAGTTATATTGTTACAACTAATAATAATCCTTAGTAATCAATTATTCAAGTAACTAAATACAAATAATTTGCATATAGTTATATATCTTGAAGTATTTCTAGTTAACATTAATAATTCTATTGAATAATAATTTGTTTGCACACAGGGTCACATGTATTTCAATCAAATAAAATAATTTTTAAATAGATCTATTTGACCCATTAAAAAGGTTTTATTCAGTTTCATTATTCAAATATCTTAGATTTAATCTTTGGGTTATCAACACCAAGATCTTTCCAGAAAAGCAAATTCTTCTTACCTGTTGGGATGTTAAGATTGAGAATTTCATCATCTGTCATTTTGTCCAAGTATTTCACCATAGCACGAAGGCTGTTACCATGAGCAGCAATGATTGGTTTCTTACCAGACTAAAGAGAAAAATGATTTTTTAAATAATTATATAAAAATATGATATAATTAAACATTAAAAAGATCAATGTTTTTGGGGTTTTTTTGTTAATCAAATATTTAGAACCTAAATAATTTTTGGAGATTGTTACAGATATGTTAAAAGTTACCTTACAACACAAGCTCAACATCCAAATTAGGAAAAGCAAATTTGTCTAATGGCATATCAGTTCCTCATGGGTTATTTAATGCCAAAATTTGACTCATTTGTAAATGTTTAATTATAACTATATTTTTAATGTTCCATTTCATTTTGTTTTTAATTGGCCTGTTTTTTTTTGTTTTTTTTTCTATAATCATTTGTTTACAGTTATCTAGTGCCATGTATTCCTATCTAATATAAATAATTTTCAAATGGATCTATTTGACCAATAAATGGGAGCCCTCCCACAGTGGACCTGTGAATAATGATGATGAAGGGATACTCCTCCACACTGCCCAAAGCTCTAAAACTGGAACCACACTACCAAATACAGTTTAGCATTTTATTCAAGGCACGTTTTTAGGGACAGAGGTCTTATCCCGCTGCAGTAATTTCTAAAGATGCTGGTAGGAGTTGGATCATTTAAAGGGGCAGATAAAATCTGAATATATATATATATATATATATATATATAGATAGATAGATAGATAGATAGATAGATAGAGAGAATCATTTATTATAAATAAGTATGTAAACTGATATTTTAAAAAGTTAATTTTTTTTAAAAGCCAAAAAATATCAGGATTTTCTTTTTTCTTTTCAGGTATAGAAATCCCATTCACTGGGAAAGAAAAGGTGTTTAAACATAAAATTTTGAGTTGTTTTATGCTGGTAAAATTTTGAGATCATTTACATGAGAATTGGTCAAGTCATTACAAAATTATATCAATTTTTCTGAAACGCTATTTTAACTCGTATCAAATTTTTTGAAACACCATCTATATATCTATATATATATATATATATATTTTTTTTTAACATGTTCTTTCACACTAAAAATAATTTTTTAATATACCAACTTGAATTTTATATCGGATACAGACAACTGGTGTGGCCATAAAAGTATAAAATCAATTTTAAACTTTGATTGTTATTCTACTTACTCTCAATGCTGGAACAATAACGTCATGCCAGAAAGGCAAGGCCCTGGCAACTGTATCTTTAAGACATTCACATTTGGGAATCACTTTTTTATCAAGTTCCTAAAGAAAAAAAAAAAAAAAAAAAAAGAATAAGACTTGATACACATTTGAAAATTTATCTATACAAATATAAAAACAACAAAAAAAAAAAATCTTAGAATTTGGAAAATATTGGTTGTTCATTAACAGAAGAAATCAATATTTTTGAAATGAATACTTTAGTAATTACATTTCTACACGAGCGAGTCAAAAGTTTTGCAATATTGTGGTAATGTGAAGCACAATTTTGGCAACTCCAGAGACTTTTGCTGAGGTCATGAAGATAATGAACCACATTGGACAGTGAGATGACAAGCTCGCCTGATACTCTCCAAGTGCTACTCACCAGATTTGCCTCTATGGTTCGGAGCACAGCCTCAGAATCCAGAGTTCTTGCAGCCCGAGTAAAATTTCTTGAACCATCTGGTCACTGTACTGTAATCGACTGTACCTTTGGTACAACAAATTATTTCTGTATTATCAAAGCCCAGTTCAAAAATTAGACTATGTGCAACTTTCAAATCAAACTTGGAATGAAACAATGCACAATGTGTCAGGACACAAATTACAACAATACTACCAAGCCCAACAGGTACTTTCCATCGTTTGAACTGCTACAGTCACATGATATACATGCCACAAACAAGCAAGTATGAAAATATTACAAAACTTTTGATTTGTCCTAGTATTTTGTTGAGTTTAAATTATTTGGTAAATAACTTGTAGCAAATCAATTCAAGGGACAACCATTTTCTTTTTAAGTTTTCACTAATCTATTAAAAGTCCAAAGGTAAATACTGAGTGAAGTCAATGAAAAGAGGCAAGTCGATAACATAAGAGACAACGAAGAGCCAAAATTCTTAATCCTAAACGGTCATTGAACAAATTGTTCGACCAAGCAACTAACCTAATATATTCTAGTTTTAAACGGCCGTTCTTGAAAATGACAAGAATTTTATAATTTTCAATGCTCAGATATCTTCTCTTTAGTAAATAGAAGTGTATATATCATATCTGATGGCTTATAAGACGCATCTTTTTTCCAAAAATGTGTCTCAGAAAATCATCCTGCATCTTATAAGGTCAAGGGTCAGCTTTGGGTTACTGGCTAGTGGAGTTATAGTGCTGCAATGGCCTTTAAATCAACATCTCTGCAAATGTAAACAAGCTGATGATCACTAAAATAGCAACTTTTTTTTCTAAATTAACAATGTATAATAGTAGTACTTACCTGTACTTCAAATAAAAATAACATCAGTTAGTTTAAAGTTTTCTTTAAATGTCAGTCCACACTGAGGTGCATCATAAAAACTGTCAAACACACACACACGCCTACTTCCAAATCTGAGCTATTCATAAATTTTGATTTTTTTTTAAATTCATACATAAGCATTAAAAATATAAATTAATGAAAGTAAATGTAACCACTATATTTACTTTTAATATAAATTCTTTAGACCAATTCTGTTTAGCTTTGTATTTACTTAAAAATTATTTTGTATTGAAATCCAAATAGGAATAGATCATTATTTGTCTTTTACAATTGATTAATCAATACAATTTATAAATTTGTTTTGTATTGAAATCTAAATAGGAATAGATCATTATTTGTCTTTTACAATTGATCAATCAATACAATTTATAAATTTGTTTTGTATACGCACATTAAAAAAAATGTTCAAATCTTTCAACTTAATGTCCAAAATCCTAACTACATTTTTTCTTCTAATAAACAATAGTTTTTGATGGATACCCCTCAAAAAAAAAAAAAAAAAAAAAAAAAAAAAAAAAATGAATCAAAATAAAGCAATATGTAAATTTCTACTAACAGCATAAGCCTTCTGTCCACTGGCACATCGAGAATCGCCTTCCTCAAGAGCGGGTGGAGGAACATCATAGGATCGTCTCCAAATCTGACAAAGAAAATAGAAAAACCGTTTTCTCAAATTAAATTTGGTTACAAAGAGTGCATTTGAGGAGTTTTGGTCTACCATATTAAAACTAATCAAAAATATGCAATTAAAAAAAAAAAATAAATAAAAAATAAAAAATACATTATACAATCATAATGGATATTATTAAATATTATTTATCACCAAATTCTAGAGCATTAAATATCTAACCAAAAATATGAATATAAAAGAGTCTAAAAATAAGTACACCCCTTCTATATATTTATATAATTTTATTTTTGGTCACCGAATTTCAATGCTATAGAATTTGGTAAAAAAAAAAAAAAAAAAAAAAAAAAAAAAAAATGGTATATAATATGTTGGTGGGTTCATTTGTTTTACAGAATATTAATCCTTGGATTATTTTATGTCAAAGTCAGTTTAATGATTAGTTTCCATTTATATAGAATACAAAAATGTATTTTCACAATCATTTTAAACAGGTAAATACTTCATAGTTGCACTATAAATGTTTCAGAGTCAAAATATTCATTTGCAGTTCAAAATGATTTTAAATATTTCCTTTAACAAATCTACTTTTAAAAATAAATCAAGAATTAAAAAGTGCATTTGAATTTATAATTTACTATACTAATTCTTTTAGTATGTAAATTGAATTAAATACTGTTGAATTAGTTGTTGGTTGATTTAGTATCCAATTTATTTATTTGTAGGGGGTGAGTGAATGAAAATTAAATTTGGTTACAGGGGAAGGGGATCAAGTAAAAAGTTTCATAAACTCGACTATAAATAACGTGCTTGATACCTTGACTTGATCTTCTCCGTATTTCTGAGCAGTTTCAGCTTTGTTAAGTCCCTGCAAAGCACCGTAATGCCTTTCATTAAGTCTCCAATGTCGGGTGACAGGGATCCAGTGAAGGTCCAGCTCTTCCTGGATCAGGTAAAGAGTCTTGATAGCTCTCTTCAGCACACTGGTGAATGCACAGTCAAAGGTAAAACCTTTCTCTTTTAACATCTAAAAAAAGAAAAGAAAAAAAAATCAGTTTGGCCAAAATAAAAATCATTAGCCAAGTACAAATTAGCAAGAAAAAAAAGATTTAATTTTGATTTAACCCTTAAAACCGTGGCCCAACCACAATATTTGGCCTCTTGCCCTGAACTTCTCACAAGAAAAATAACAGAAAATTTAAAATATAACTAGTTGTTAAATAACAGGTTACAACATTCTATGGGCAAATTTTAAAAAAATAATAACATTATGGGATAAAGAATTGCAACATTTTATTGGCAATAGTGATGGAAAAGCCAAAATTCCAGCCACCTGGATATTATGTGCTTCTAGATAATGGCAAAAATATTGGCAGCTTAGGTTCAAAATGTTAAGCTAATACAGGAAGTCATCAAATGTTTGAAATTGAAAATATCAATTGGTTGGTAGGTTTGGGTTTTATGGCATATCAACCCTTGTAGGTTATTTAATGCCAAATCCATTTTTATACAAATAATCAGTTCCATTTCAAACGATTCAGTTTAGTATGAGTACACAGTTTGTCAAAAACATTTCTATTTCAAGCTCTTCAGATAATTTAAACAATTCAGTTTCGTATAAGTATAGATTTTGTTTACACACAGTTAAATGTTAAAACAGTTCTATATTAAACTATTTAGTTTAGCATAAGTAGTTTCAATGTCAAAAATAGTTCCATTTCAAACAATTCAGTTCAGCATAAGTACACAGTTTAATTGTCAAAAACATTTCTATTTCAAGCTATTCAGTTTAGTCAAACAGTTTGAATTCAAACAATTCAGTTTAGCATAAGTACACAGTTTAGTTCTATTTAACCAATAGATAGGGCCCCACCAGGTGCTACCACTCTGGGCCAAAATGGACCTGCGAGAGGTACACTTCATTCCCCAAAGCTCCAGCATCACTGGAACATCACCATCAGATTGTTTAGCATTATATCCAGGACACTCGTGGGGGGTGTGGGGTCTTACCCCTCTGCAGAGGTGCAGTTGGTATATTCTACCACCCCAGCTGACTGGACAAAAAATATCAATTGATTTTAATGGCATGTCAACTTATCTAGGGTTATTTTATACTGAAAGGTTAGGGAACTATGTTCATTGTATACTCATATTTACATTTTTCACATATTTGGTTAAAAGTTTTGGCATACAGTTACACAATATCAAATAATTACAATAATTATGTGGTTTTAGGTACTTATTTCTATTTATAATAAGTCATTGATTTGCATACAGTTACATGGTTTTAAGTAACTAATAATAATCCTTAGTAAATAATTATAGCTTCATGTAACTCTTGATCCATATAATTTACACTCAGCTGTAGGGTTTCAAGTATTCTTATCTAATATGAATAATTTTAATTGACCAAAAGATGGGAGCTGAGAGTGATGGCAATGAAGGCCTACTTCAAATCTTCAAAACTGAAGCTTCATACCCAAGACAATCCTTTTATTAAGCAGGAGGTCTTAACTCTATGAAGGGGAAACAGATGGAAAAAGTTTAAAAAAAAAAAGAGTAATTCAAAATAGATGATCAATTGAAGGCAAAAACCAAATAACTTTTTAAAAATATCTAATAACAATAATAATGAAAAAGAGAGAAAGAGAAAATTATTAATTCCTATTTCTCAGTTCAAATTCTTGTTGTAACAGAAATCAATAAGGACATTGATTTTCCTTTTAAGGAAAGAATGAAGAATTAGCATTTTAGGGTTAACACTTATCCATGATGATATTGATACTTCTATTTAAAAAGAAAGTAAGGATTTTAAACTATCATTTCAGAGTGATTTCTATTTTACTGAAATTTTAGATGATTAAAAAAAATAATGAACAGGTCAAATAAAGCCCACAAATTAATCATTTAATTGTAAATTTGAAAACCTCTTCTCTATGAGCATTTTAAGTTCATTGTTTTTGATGATTTGCAATTTTTAATGGATTGCCGTTACATACAAACATTTTAGTTTTAGTGAGAATTTTAGTTTATATATGTGGGTCAGTCAATAAATAAGGTGAATTTTGCCTAATGAATTGGTAAGAGGAAGCAATCTTTTCAGTTGCACCCTTTTAAGGAAATTAATAGTGATGGGTCCTTTTTTCAAGTACCATCAGCATGACCTTTCTTTATTGGAGAAGGAGTGTGTTTCCACTCCATGAATTATCTTTTCAAATTAACCTTTTGTTTGTTTTCCTTTACTAAAATATGCTTCTCAGTACCCATTACACATTCTTCTGGAAATTTCACATGGATTGAACTTCTAAGATAGTAAAGATTTTATAACAGACCACTGTTCAAACCTGGAGCAAACTTTGATTTGCAACCAAATGGTTAGAGTGTTTGCAAATGGCCCAGGAGACCTGGGTTCAATCCCAGGTTGAGTCATACCAAAGACTCAAAAAAATGGTACTTGATGCCTCCTTGCTTAACACTCAGCATAAGGTACGGATCAAGGGTAAAGTGGAGAAATTCAGGGAAAGGAGTAGCACCCTCCCCTACACCTTGGTGTAGTAGCTATCGAAAAGGGAGCCTTCAGGTCACCCTTGATTACGGTTGACAATTTTACCTACTGAATAACTTCAAAACAAATATTTTTACAAGAGGAAAATAATTTTTGTTATAAACCAATTCCAAACAATGCCGATTTTACATTTTATGACAAAAATTCAGGCTGGGGGGCAAAAAAGTTTAGTTTGCATTTAAAGAAATAAAAATTATAAAATTTACTTATTGAATATACATAAGGTTCCTCCTCAGTTCAACAAATTATTATTTAATAGAATTATTAATATTTATCAAATGACCTTTGTAAAAACAATGAGAGATTTATAATATAAAAATTGTCAACTTTTATAAGGAAAAGGATTGATTAAAATTTTATTTTATTCCCTTTAAACTTAATCCACCACTTGTAGATTTGTTAATATTTGTCATTATTATTTTGCCCAGTTGGCAAAGCTTGGAATATGCAGACTGTATCCCCCCCAGCAGATGAGCAAGACTCCACCCCCTGCCAAAAAAAAAAGAAAGAGTGTGTCCTGGGGTATGACATCTGTTGTTGAGACCAGAGATCTGGAAAGTGTGAAGTACTCTTTAAAAATGTTTTATATTGAATAACAGGCTTCTACGATATTTCCTTTTTAGTTAGGCCAAGAAGCTTTCAGCAACACCTTTGATGTAGACAAACACACTTATTTTATTAAAAGCTTTATCTAAAATTAATGAGATACTAAAAATATCCCAATAATGAGATATTTATTCAAACAAAATGTTGCACATCAATTAATCTACAAATTATTCAGCCACAAAAGACCTGGAAAAAAAGAAACCATGAAAATAATCTAAAATAATATAAACAATAAAATAGAATCACAAAAGAATATTTGCTGAATACACAATTCTTTGTGAATAGTCATAACTTCTTTTTTTTATATTGGTATTATAAAAAACTAAAAATAAAAGTATTCAAGTCTTGGTTACCTTAATTCATTGTTCATAGCTCACATTAGGGCTTGTGATAGAATATATATATATATATATATATATATATATATATATATACACACATACACTTCCTTTCAAAGATTAGGGTGCAGTATATTTTTTAGATGAAGCACTGCTAATCATTATTATTATTATTAATAACTTTGACTAGTATTATCCTTCACATTTCTATTACTACCGCTACTTGCTTTGTCAATCATTGGTAATTTAGACTAGTATTATCCTTCATCCTCTAAGTTCTAATTGCTTTGTCAATCATTAATAAATTTGGACTCGTATAATCCTTCATATTTCAAATTCTTGTTACTGTCGTAAAAGTGATGATCTGAGTGAGTTGCAATAAAAAGTAAATAAAATTAGGAAGATGAAAGTTAAAACCAGATGAAATTATTAATAATAAAGATAGGATGGAGTAAACAATCTGAAACCCTTTCATAAACAGAAAAGGATTCTAAATTGATGGTTAATTACAAAGATTAAAGAAGGAATTTGTTTGTACTTCAGAATTTCAATCATGGATAGTAAAAATAAACTCATCATTGAAGAATAAAAAGATTCAAACGGCTATCATTATCAATTAGATGAATTACTGCAATGAAATTCAAACAACATATTGACTTTTGATGATTTTATCTTTTTTAAGTTTTTTTTTGCCTGTCCTTGAGGTGAATTGGTGCTAAAAAAACACATCAGAATACTAAATCACTAGCCAAAAAGCAATCGATATTATTCAGGTGAAAGTTTTGTTGTTTTTTTTTTCTTTTCAGCAGTTGAGGCTGGCATAATTAATTCGAAATTGGACTAAAGTAACAATTTGTTGCTATTTCTGTTTTGGTGATATTTTTGCTACACAAAAAGAAAAAAAATTATTTTAAGTTTAACCTTTTTTGTCAATTATTTTGAAGAAAAATCCTGTTGTTACACATAAGTATTACAATAAAACATTTTTAAAATGAATTATATATCTTATATAATTATTTTTGTCAATTCAATTGTAAGGATGAAGAAAGATAATTTTCCCCAAAATATCTCATCTCTGCATTGAAAAAAAACAAAAAAAAAAAACTAAAATAATCATTTAAAATTAAACGCTGTGAAACGATAAAAATGACAAACAAATAAATAGAAAGAAAGAAAACTAAAAGTTAAATTAAGATATTTGTGTACGTGACCTTTAAGCAAACAGCCTTGACCTTCACCCATTCGTCCTTGCCCTTAACAAGAGGGGGAGACAAATGTTTCTTTTTTTTTCTTAGCCTTTCTTAATGCAGACAAATATTTATAATAAAGACATTTTTCTTTCTTTTTTCTCCATTTAAAACAAAATTTAAACGTTACCAAAACGTAAAAGATTCAAATTCAAAGTGCTGAAACTATTTTTGATTACCAAAGAAAATAAATGTTAAATATTATTCCATCAATATTTCATATTTCTTTTCTAGAATTGATTAGTTTAAATTATAACATTGAATATTATTTCGTTTTTTTTTAACAAAATCTTTAAAAGAAGATTAACCTCTGACATTTTTAATGCTTATCGTTGTCTTTTCAATGAAAAAATTTAAACGGTTATCATTTAAATTTCTCATCCAAATATTTGTCATCGTCTTCCTTTAAAAGGGGACGTTTTTGTAATAAAATAAAGAAATGAAAAAAAAAAAAAAAAACCCAGAATTTAATAACATAAAATAAACTAATAACTGCGTAAATTACTAGTATTTGAGTATTTATAAAGTAGGCACATCTGAACCAGACTGATTCTGTCAATTAAAAAAAATGTAGATAATTTTTGCTACTTAACATTCAGAAAACGGGACCAGTCTGGTTCATATGTGCAATTAAATTGTCAATTAAAAATTGAATAACGACAAATTAAAATAGAGTAAATAATGACAATAAAATGAGACGGTCCCATCTTTAAAAAAAAAATCGTATTTAGCATTTAATTTATTACAATTAAATGGTAAGTATGATTTTTTTTTTTTAAAGAAGGGACCGTCTCATTTTAAAGCAGCTGACAATGTAAAATTACATTTGGGAGATGAAAATATGACATCCAAGAGAAAAAGTGACAGAAAAAAAGAGAAAATCAAAATTGGCAGTTGAAATGAATCGATAAAGTCGAAAAAAAAAAAAAAAACTTAAAAATTAATGATGCAATCATTTTAATAAATCATGAAAAAAAACTGTAGAGGAATAAGAAAGGAAAAAAATAAACAAATAATTAATTGAAGAAAATTAAAGAAAGATAAATAAAATGAATAATAATAATAATATTTAATAGATAAATGAATAAATACATTTGTTTCTTATCTTCTTTTGGCCATATTAGGATTTTAAGGTCAAGGTAACAAAAAAAAAAAAAAAAAAAAAAAAATCAGATAATTATTTCGTTGCAGTCAGATTTTCTAAAGCATTTTTATGGCAAGATAAAAAGATTTTTAAAAATTGCTTTTTTTTTAATCATACATCTTCACGGTGAAATTTTTCGTTTACTTTTTATTTTCTTTTGTTAAATTGTTTTCTCTTAAAGAGAACTTGCATAAAAAGATGCAGTCAGTGCTCCATCCTCTTAAGTTAAACTACAAATAGATTTTTCTTCTCCATTTCTTTAATATACAGATAACATTTGAAATATGAAGAAAAATTACATATTTTTTAATTTTACAAGGAAAGAAAAAATAACTTTTCATTCAATGTTTAAAAAAGTTAAATTTAAGTCTAGAGTTTTGTTTTAAAATATTTTTAATTAAAAAAAATTAATATAATTTCTTTTTTCAAATTGACAATTTTTCTTTTTTTTTACATATACATATATATATATATGTATTTTTTATCTAGTCTTCGATGAATAGCCCACCAAACACAGAAAGAAAATGTAACGTTTTAAGAAAGGGATGACCCTATCTCTTCTCTATCCAAGTTAGTGGTAAAAACGGACGGGGGCACTTAAGCCTGATATGCCAACCAGTCTAGGGGAAGCAAAATTCTGGGTTCAAATCAGCTTTACATTACTTACCCACCCCCACAAAAGACCTTGTGTCGCATCCTGATTGTAGGGAAGGGGTGGATAAATATACGTAAGTGAGTGAGCAAACAAGAATGTCTTTTTGTTTTATTTTTATTCCCTTTTCTGCATTTCTAAATAAATTTTGAAGTTTAAGAAAAAAAGAAGAGAAGAAAAGTTCTTTTGTCACATCCTGCAAGTGGAGAAGGGGTTTGGTAAATATACATTACATAAGTGAGCGAACAAGAATGTCCTTTTGTCTTTTTTTTTCAACGCAATTTTATTTCTTTTCATACTTAAAAAAAAGACTAGATTTTTTTTTATTATTTTATTTTATTTTATATCAATTTTTATTTTTTTACAAAAAAAGAAAAGAGTGAAAGAAAAATCTTTTTTTTTTTTTAATGCAAGCTTCATTACTTTATTAAAACGAAAAAAAAAAATTTTTGAAATGTCAAAAAACTTAGATTTTGAAATACATTATTTTCTTTTTTTTTCTTTCTCTTCACACTGAATATTAATAACAGCGACTTTTTTAACTTACCTGGCCAGCACTTTTGGCCTCATTAATGCCAGTGTCGGAAAGATCGGCATCAAACCAGCCACAAAAGAGATTCTTTTGATTCCATTCACTTTCACCATGTCTGACCATAACAATTGTATAAGCTGCCATCGTTATTTGAGGGGTGTTGATGTTGTCCTCCTGTTTCTGGGGTGAGATACAAGAAAGCAAACAAGAGCAGAGACCTTCTCTTGTCGACGAACGACCTTGAAGTGACAAGCAACGTCTTAACATCCGACCTTGACCAAAAATAAAATACGGAAAAAAACGAACATAGCCGAAGTAAACCAAGGTAAAGACGCAACCACCATTGAGCTATCTTCGGCAATCCTCGTGCATTTCCGACGATGGCTGTATTATCTATATTTTCTATATTTGTCATTGCTGATCGAATTTGAAAAAACATCGTTTGTTTTCGGATATTTAAGACTATAACTTTAACAATATACGATAGTGCTTTATTTAATAATCAACAACAACCATAAATTTAAATTATCCAACAAACTTTATCCTTTAAAATCTTCTTAAACGTTTAATTTTGAATATTTTGAATTTTAGTTTGTTTCTAAAAGCAATAGATATTCATAAATTATCTCTTAGATCATAAAATCCTTTTATTTTTACAATTTCAATCATTTGCATGAACGTTGAAATGTTCGAACAATTTTTTTTCGACAACAGCTGATATACCGGCTTTACCCGATAACCATCGGTTATTTCCGTTAACATAATAGGTTTACTGTCTATATAAACTTTATAAAATTTTGTTAGAAGATATTTTCAAACTACAATTTAAAAAAATTCTGATGTTTTTTGATATAAAATATTAGTTATTTATCTATATTATTTAGTAAATTTTCGTACATTTCCGGTATCAGCAACGTGCCTTCTGAAATATACTAAAATATAGCTAACGGAAACTTCCGATAAATAATCGGAAGTTTCCGCCTAAGTCTGAATTGTAGTAGAACAACTTCCTTTCATATTGTCGATATCATAACAACATGGCTGCTACATTTTGACAAGATACTCGTGAAAAAAGGTTTTATTAAAGCGAAAAAATGCCGCTTTATGAGGCTTCTGTATTTCCTGCTGTGGTTCTCGACATTGGGACTGCATACACAAAGTGAGTGGTTATTTGTATTATTAATTAATGTTAGTTGTTAAATTCTTTTTTACATATTTCAATGTTAAAATTCCGTAAAAAAATTATGCATAAAAAATGATATTTTAAAAATCAACATTTTATAAACATAAAAATTATAAATTAAAATCCATGTTTAAAAGTTTTCTTATTCAATTTTTATATAATAATTATCTTTAAAATGCTGTCAAACATTTCATAAAAATCCTTTTTATGAAATTCGCTATACATTACTTTTTGTGGAATTTAAAACTTTTTGTCTGTCTTAAAAAATAGTGAATGAACGAGAGACAGTTTTGTCATAAGGACAGTCTTGTTTGCTCTTATCATTTAAAATTCCGCTTGAAACTTATATACATCCATCCTTTCCTTTGTAAAGGCAACAAAAAGACATTTTTGTTTACAACATCACAGGAAATCCTCCTCATTTTTCTTTCAATTAATAAAGATGAAATATGACGAGGAAAAAAGTTTTTCGTTGATAGTTTTATTGAAATACATTTTACAATGAAAGATCGATTGATTTACTATTTAAAATAAAGGAGAAAAAAAGGATTAACATATTGATGATAATAATAACGACGAAGATTTTTAATTATTTCAATCCTTTCGAGCTTTTCACACGTTTTGATTGATGGTTCTTTCACTGGAGTCTGGCTGACAGCAAGTCGTTTAAGGTCTCCAGGACTTTTCTTAGTATGCTTGCTAATCTTAACAATACAGTGATCTGGATGGTCTCGATTACTCCTCTAATTTCCATTTTTTTTCCAAACCTTTCGGGACAGTTCCAGGTCCATTAACTACGATTGATCTCCCAGCTATGGGTTAAATTGTACCATTATTGTCCTTCTACAAGGATGGCTTTGGCATTAAATAACCCACGAAGGTTGATACGCCATTAAAAAAAACAAAAGAAACCAACCGAACCAACTCCAGCTTGTATCACCGTCAACCCTCCGTTCCACAGCTTTTTTAGTTCTCTGGCAAGGTCCAAGTATTTGTCTGTTTTCACTTTCTTTCATTTTCATTCTTTTGTTGGAAGAGGTAAATCCATTTGATGACAAGTTTTTCTTCTTGTTAATTAACACTAGGCCTGATCTTCTAGCCAGGATTGTGTAATCCATATGTTTCAAAATCCCTAAGAATTTTATGCATTGGATTCTCTTGGACAGTTTATTCTCTTGCACTATTCTCAGTCATGCCTAGTTTTTCACTCCTTTTATGCTAGTTTGCTACATCTGCTTATTATGCAATTATCTGTTTCATCTCTGTGTCCACATAACATACACTTGTTGTGCAATTGTGTACTATCAATTTTGGCATTTATGTAATTGGTTCTTATGGCATTGTTTTGTGCTGCTTTAGGAAAACTATTTTCTCTTTTGAGGTTTCCCTTTCTTAGCCATGTCCAGGTTTTCTTGTGTGCAATCTCTCAAGTTTGTCACTTGAATTAAACATAGTTGTTTTTCTTTCTATTTCTGTTTTCTAGTTTTTTGTTGGCTTTTATAGCATATCAACCATTGTAGATTATTTAATGCCAAACCTGCTTTCTACATATATATTAGATATATAGGATTTGGTTTCATTGGCTTTTATGGCATCTCAACCCTTGTAGGCATATTTAATGCCAAATACTCTTTATACATATATATTAAATATATAGGATTTGTAAACAAATTTTGTAGTTTACAAAAGGGGGTTGATATATGCTAAAAAATTTTTTAAAAGGGAAGGGGAGAACTTATTCTACTATTAACCTGTAAAAAAAGAAGTGATGATTTTATTTCTGGAAATAAGTAAAAGTAAATTTGATGACGCTAGTCGAGGGTGACCCAAAGGCTCCCTTTTCAATAGCTACCACATCGAGGTGGTGGTGGAGGGCACTACTCCATTCCCTGGATTGCTTCACTTTACCCTTGATCCTTACCATATAATGCTGAGTGTCAAGCAAGGTGACATCAAGTACTATTTTGTGAGTCTTTGGTATGACTTGACGTGGGATTGAATCCCCTGTCTTCTAGACCATTGGCAAACACTCTATTCATTTAGTTTAGAAAGAGACAAGGAAGTATGGGGCACCCAGTGAGGATTAAATTTACTAACAATGGACTGCTAGCCTAGCTTGATAATCATTACACCATGTGAGGTGCCTACAATACATAGATATATGCAGTTTATTAGTGAATGATGCAAGCTACATACCAAACTCAACAAGACTGTTATGTCTGTAAGCCCCACCCCTGTGAATATCTGTTCCTGAGGCACTAAGGAGAGACATATAAAGAAGAAATCCTGTTTAATATCTTTCTGGAAATAATGGGAAATTTTCAAAAATATTGGTACATGATTTTGGAATCCATCATAAATATAGAAAAATGCACAGAGTGGAGTATCTGTTTCCTGTGATTTGATGTGGATAAAATAATTACATCAGTCTTATTTTTTACCCCTTAAATATCAACTTTCAATCTCCACCACATTTATCAGCCCCTTTAATAGATCCATTGACCTCTGCTTTGGGAATCCTTATGCACTAGAGAACCTGCTAAATGATTTTTTAAAGAAGTAAAGGAATTCATATACTTTGTCAAGTGCTTTTTTTTTTCCCCAAGGGGAAAAAAACAGTTTAATATTTTTCTAGAAATCCTGGGAAATTTCCAAAATATCGGTACATAATTCTGGAATTCAACATAAAAATGTGTGGTGGGCATGCACGGAAGCGCCCGAGAACCGCATGTGTATGCTCCAGCCAGGTACACATTCGAGGACGACACTACGGTATGACAACAAAAAGGTACTCGCTTGATTGGCTAGACTATCCAACTCACAAGATGGATGGCAGACGAAAATAAGTTGAGATGCACACAAGCTGTATTTTTTATACAAGTCATAGCCAATCACGGTGCATGCAGTGGACTCTACCGATGGTGTAATGGTATGTGCTGAGCATTACATATGAAATGCTCTAATCTTCAGCCAGGCAATATGAAGGTTGCCACTAGATCATGTTGGTATTCATGTCCATTTCTGTTGGCTCTTGAATTTGGTTCGTTCATGTCAGATTATTTGTAGGCTGGTGTCACCGTGTTGGTGTTAGTGCTCAAGTCTACTCTGGTTCCGCAGATAAGACCACAAAATATTCAAGAGGGAGTCCCCATAGCATAATGACAAAAGTGCTGGGTTGCATAATTAAGCGAGTTCAAACTCTAGTCAATATGTTCTCTTTTGGACTGATACTCTTGGGGAAAGGTATTGAAGAACACCCCCCCCATCTCCCCAGCTATGGGTTAAGTAGTATCATTTCTGTTCTTCTAAAAAGATACCTTCAGCATTAATTAACTCACAAAAGTTGATATGCCATTAAACAAAGAAACCAAACCTAAAAATGTTCAGTATGATGGATAGATATGTCATGTAATAGAGAGATGCACAGAGTGGGGTATCTGTTTCCCGTCATTTGTCATAGGTAGAGTAATCCCAGTAGTCTCTTTTTTTTTTTTAGCTCTTACATGTCTATTTTCAACTTCCCACCACATTTGTTTCCCCTTTTCTGACCCTCAGGCATTTATTGACCTCCCTTATGCAATGCTTACAAAATCCCTATGCATGATTTAAAAGAAAAAAAAAAAACATATACTTTTCATAAATCCAATAATGAATAAAGTGATCTCATCATTTACAATTGTAATTCAAATGAGTAACTATTTGTACTGACTGTTGTCCACTAAATAAGTAGATTAATAAGTCAAAAAGGTTTTTATTATATTTTATTATCGTGCAAGCTGACAAAATGATACCTTCAAGTTTAATGATGACTAAAACCTTTTCTTCCTTTATAATTATGGTCCATTGTTTATTTATTTTTCAACTCATGACAAAGTTGTTGGGTTTATTTAATATTAGATCAACCTTTTTCTGGGTTATTAATGCCAAAATTTGATTAATTTGTATCATTACAAAATAATTGGCACTACACATTTCAATTGATGATTAAATTCTAAGATCTTTTTTTTTTTTTTTATTCTTGTCCAAGTTTTGATTTTGCTTAGAATTTAAAAAATGTAAATTATCTTTATTTTAAAATTTTGTATAATTTCTCATGTAATTAATGTAGCTTTTTTTTTTTCCTTTCTTTCCTTTTTTTGTTTGTTTTTGTTTTTTGTTTTTGTTTTTTTTTTGTGGGAATTATGAAATGATATGACATCCAAGAAATTGCTTCTTTTTAAAATTTCTCTTGACTATTACATAAGTCATTATATTTTGTAGAATAATTATCATAATGGTCTTTATTTATTAAATATTAACATCTCATCATCTTTTTATGTGCTTAGGTGGAAAAAAACAAATAGAAGAAATTCAGATTCTGCTTCTGCATAAAAATTGATGGTACTTGTCCAGAATAGTCCATTAATGTAACAGCCTGCAGTAATGTACGAAATATATATACTTAACCCCTAATTTGAGTCACAAAAAGGTGGCATTTTTTATATATTGTCTGTAATGATTGACATATAACTTTTGGTTATGCTAACCTACAAAAATATTTCTTCAACATCTAATGACTTAAAAAGAAAACAGTTGAACACTACTTTCAAAATTAATACAATCAAAATCAATGCAGCACCATAAATAAACAATGTAGTCTAGACCTTGATGTAGCTTACTGTGTTTACTTGGATATTCCAAACATATTAAAACCCCACCATTGATACACAGTAGCATTGATAATATATAATAAGTATGCTTGGAAAGCATTATTTCCTCTTTTTTTTTTTTTTTAATATCCAAACAAAATCACACAACTTCATCTCAAAAGTTCAGCATAAGTTCAGCTGATCAGCAAGGTTTGGTAAGTTTCAAGAACTTATAATGAATCATCCCTTGTTCTTGAGATGAAAAATTGATTTTTAAAAGTCATTAGTTATATAAGGTACATAGGAATATAATACTTTCATTCACCATCCAAATGAGAGTAAATTTTCATTATCTTCTTTTTTTTTTTTTTATTAACTGCACATTTACATTTAAAAACTTGTTCTAATTCACCCACCTGATATATTTCTTTAATGTTCCACTCAACCACTAAGAAATTGGCAACTTATGGCTGATTGTTGATATAATTTGGGGGATTAAATTATAACTGTAAAAAAAAAAAAAGTGATGTTAATTGCTGACACTTAACCCTATCTTGATGATGAATGACTGTATTACAGTCTTGTATAATGTTTTTGTATATTCTGGACAAGTATCAGTTATAATTATTTCTGTGGTAATGTAATCGAAAATTCTATAGAAATGTAATACTTACATTCACCATCCAGATAAGAGGAAGTTTTAGTCATTTGCTTCAGTTTTAGAGTGAATTATTTAATCGAAAATTCTATAGAAATGTAATACTTACATTCACCATCCAGATAAAAGGAAGTTTTAGTCATTTGCTTCAGTTTTAGATTGAATTATCAAATCGAAAATTCTATAGAAATGTAATACTTACATTCACCATCCAGATAAGAGGAAGTTTTAGTCATTTGCTTCAGTTTTAGATTGAATTTTCAAATCGAAAATTCTGTAGAAATGTAATACTTACATTCACCATCCAGATAAAAGGAAGTTTTAGTCATTTGCTTCAGTTTTAGATTGAATTATCAAATCGAAAATTCTATAGAAATGTAATACTTACATTCACCATCCAGATAAAAGGAAGTTTTAGTCATTTGCTTCAGTTTTAGATTGAATAATTAAATCGAAAATTCTATAGAAATGTAATACTTTTAATGTAGGATCTCAAAAGCATTTGATCAGAAAACGAAAGAATTGATATTAATTGATTTTTTTCTTTTTCTTTTCTCTTTTGCCCACTTTGATCTTAATATTTTATTGTGATCAAAGGTCCTTTCATCAATGGTAGACAAAAAAAACTTTTGAGGATTATATAAATAACAAAACCAAAAATTACCATTTTTCAAAAATATATTGTTATCTCACCTCTTCATGTTAATTTCATTGCTAAAAGTTTTATGTATTTGAAAAAATACAATCACTACATGAAACTCTCATATTTCATCTGATGATTGTATTTTTTTATACATGGAACTTCAAGTAATGCAACTGACATTAGGCGGTGAGATAAAGATTTATTTTAGGTCTTGCTCTACTGACCAGTATTTGAGCACTTTCATGATTTTAAAAAAGAAACAAAAAATTTGCAAAATGATTTGTTCATTCACTTTTACTTGTGTGTATGTGTGTATATATATATATATACACACACACACACACACAAATGTGTGAAAGGGAGTCCCTATGGCTTAATGGCTAAACTGCTGGACCACATCCTCAAAGTGAGTCAGTTTGAACTTAAGTCATACTATTACATTCACTTTTGAACTAATGCCCCTTGGGAAAGGTATGAAACCCCTTATCTTTCCAGCTATAGGTTGAATAGTATCACTGCTGTTCTACAAAGATGTCTTTGGAATTAAATAACCCTTGAAGGTTGATATGCCATTAAACAAAGAAAACAATCAAATATGTGGATACAAGCTCACCTGAAGATTGAGTATGTGAAATTCAATAATTAAAAATCAATTAATTTATGGAACTCTTCACAGTTTTTTGTAAGTACAAAAAGTATGTGCAACTCTTCAGTTTTTCTTAGGACCAACTGTGTTTAAATATCACACAGATTCCATAGGCAAAATTTGAATTTGATGCTCTGTTAGAAATTATTTTGTTATTTAGTACTAATTGTAATAAAAAGAACTAAAAAAAAAATCATCAAAATGTCTCAAACCAATAAGTACCGTTTTTTTTTTTTTTTGTTGTTTTTTTTTTTAAATACTATTTGAAATGTAAACCAAAAAAAGAAATTATAATATGAAAAAATTTAAATTTTTAATTCTTGGCTTCTTTTTATTTTAAGGGTAAATTTTTATTTATTTATTTTATTTTTTTTTTTATTGCATCTACCTATAATGTTACGAGGGTCATTAAATAAGTTTCCAGACTTTTTTCGTATGGCCACTTTTATTAATAGTACACACATGAAACTCTAGTCCCCTTCGAAGTAAACTCTTCCAGCTGTAATGCACTTGTACTGTTCCGACAACTTCTGGAAGGCCCCATGGAAGTCTCTTGTGTGAGCGTGTCAATGACCTTCGTCATAGCCTCTTTCATCTCCTCAATTGTCTCATAACAACAGCCTCTGAGCTTAGGGAATAACCAAAAGTCACCAGGAGCAAGGTCTGGACTATAGCGAGGGTGAGGAACTGTCTTGATGCCCATCTTGGTCAAATAGTCTTTGACAAGGATGGAGTTGTGGACTGGTGCATTGTCCTGGTGGAAATGCCACTGACCTGATTTGAAGAGTACTGGCCTCTTCCGACGGAATCTCTTCCTGAACTCCCTTAAAACTTCAACATAGTAACCCTAACCCTTTGGCCAATCAACTCTTGTGTTCTGACTTCCTTACTCCTCCCACACCTCTCATCATACCTCACAGACTCCTTGCCTTCCTTGAATCTCTTATGCCACTCAAAAACTGATGCTCGATTCATGCAAGATGGTCAAAAAGCAGTCTGAAGCATTCCATACGTTTCTGTAGCATTTTTTTCAAGTTTAAAACAGAATTTTATTGCATATCGTTCTTTTAAAGTGTCAGATTGCATTTTTGAAATTCACCAGCTGTGACAATCAGGCTTTAGTAGAGCATATTCCAATTCCTGCTGTAGTTGTTCATTTGAAGCTGAAATCATAAAAATTGGTCAGTCATTTTATATGATGTATAGCAATAACATGGTGAATTTTCAAGCGTCTACGACAATTTTAAATGCCTGTACAAAAAAAGTCTGGAAACTTTTTGAAGGCACCACATAGATTTTTAAGATATAAAAAAAACTTACAAAAATTAAGTGAAAGTATTTTTTTTGATAACTTAAAAACTAATTATTTTCAAATGAATACTTTTTCATATTTATATTAATTTTTGATTTGTGTGACTCAAAAACTTTAGAAATAATCTATATATAAACTAATACTTTTTGAATTAATCTACAAAGTATTCCACCAAATAATAAAGAAACATTTTAAATTCTTAGCTTCTTTTTATTGTTACATTTTTAAAGAGGTGTAAAAAAGAAAATAAATGAATACATTTTGTTATGGTAACTTAACAGGCAATTAAAAACTGAATTTAAATTTTTGTCAAATTTGAAAAAAAAAAAAAAAGTCTTTAGAAAAATAAAATTATATTTCAAACCACTCATGAGTTTAGTTACATTTTTTTTTTTTTAAATGATGTTTTAAATTTAAACAAAAAAAATATTCCCAAAATAAAAGAATAATGTAATACATGAATCCTTAAATTCTTTTGTTCAATTTTTAGAAGGTAAATAAAAAAAAATTTGAAGTAAAATTTTTCTGCTTTTTTGCAAATTATTAACTAAAAAATTATTCTGTAACAGAGCACTGACTCTAAGAAAATTAAGAATTTATTGGTGCCCCCCCCTCTATTTCATGGAAATTTTTTGAACCTTTCACTAGTATAGTTACATACTTTAATATGTTATTTTAAATATAAACTAAAAAAAGAAAAAAAACAATTCATAAAATCAAAAAAATATTTTCATTTGAATTAATTGGCAAAATCTTTCAACTACAAATAAGGACACATTTTTAATTCTTAGCTTATTCCTCTCTACTCACTTTCTATCTGATTCACTGGCATTCTGAAATTGTAGTCATAGACTGGGTACTTCTACTAGTGTGTGCACATTTTATATATATATATATATATATATATATATATATATATATATATATATATATATATTCACACACATATATATATAAAATATGGTTGCTTTGGTTTATATCTTTGTTTATTCACATCCCCCTCAAATATATTTTTCAGGGTTATTTTCAAATTTTACACCACTCTTTATTTTATTTTTTTGCAGATGTGGTTTTGCAGGAGAGATGGGCCCAAGGTATATTATACCTAGTCAAGTCAAAATTCGAACAGGGCAGGTACGCTGTGTTGTAGTTTCTCAAAAAAAATTAGAGAGAGAGGCAGCAATCATTTATCTAAAATATGTTGATTTATTTGAGGTCACTTTAAAAAAAAAAAAAAAAAAAAAAAAAAAAAGAGACTTTTTCTATTTAGTGCTCTTGTCCAGCTGTTTGACCCCTCAATCCACTCTTGCAACTTAAAGATAAATAAGATAATTTTAAATATCTCTGTCTAATAATCTCACATCTTATATCTCTTTAGAGAAAATAACTTTTTCCTTTTTTTTTTTTAATTTTTTATTTGTTTTACAGATTAGAAAAATATGGGACTTTAAAAATGCTGAAGATTTATATGAAATATTGAAAGAATTTTTGAAACATTTGTATTTCAGGTATGTTGAGTTTTTGCTTTTTATGAATTCCTTTAACTGGATTTAAATGTGAACCTTTAATCATCTGGCATTTGACTTGCACAATTTAAACTCTAAAGGAGATATTTTCTGAAGATTAAAAATCTTTGGTATCAAGTCAGTAATTATACTTTTCAGATGAAATAGGCAACCTTGATTGGAACCTGATATATATTACAGCTTGGCATTAATCTGAATTCAAATTATTTTTATGATCACATTTTTTTAAAATGGAATATAGACTTAAGCATCATGGAATATAAACATCTAAATTGTTATAAAATAAATGTCTGTTTTTTTTTTTATTAAGTTCAGATTCAATGGACCTCAGGATATTAACTTGAAGAAAGAAAGAAAATCTGTATATTTACAACACGCACACACAAATACATTAGGTTGTTCAGAAAATACTGTCTGACTTTAGAATATTCTGTTGAAATTCTTCTTCCAACATGTTATTTCAATTGTAGTTGTATAAAAAATTTCCATTTGTAATGATTAAAGTGTCTTCTTTGTTCATTATTATCTCTTCTTTCAAAATTTTATTATGAACTTTATATGTCTCTAATCATGAACGTGAAAAAAGGAGTGATGTGCTTACTTTTTTGGGGTCATAATTTTACCTCATGACAATACTCGGCCACATGTTGCCAGGATGATGATGCTCAACTGCATGTTGATAGGATGACAATGCTCGGTCACATGTTGATGGGATGATGATGCTCGGCCACATGTTGATGGGATGACGATGCTCGGCCACATGTTGATGGGATGACGATGCTCGGCCGCATGTTGATGGGATGATGATGCTCGGCCGCATGTTGATGGGATGACGATGCTCGGCCGCATGTTGATGGGATGACGATGCTCGGCCGCATGTTGATGGGATGACAATGCTTAGCCGCATGTTGATGGGATGACAATGCTCGGCTACATGTTGCCAGGATGACAATGCTCGGCCACATGTTGATTGGATGATGATGTTCGATTACATGTTGCCAGGATGATGATGCTCAGCCGCATGTTGATAGGATGACGATGCTCAGCCGCATGTTGATAGGATGACGATGCTCAGCCGCATGTTGCCGGGATGATGATGCTCAGCCGCATGTTGCCGGGATGATAATGCTCAGCCGCATGTTGATGGGATGACAATGCTCAGCCACATGTTGATGGGATGACGATGCTCGACCACATGTTCATAGGATGACCCTGCAGAAACTCACTGATTTAGGATATGAGAATTTGTTCTATCTACAATATTCTGATTTCTCACTCACCAATTATCCTTTTTGCTTTTTATTTTCTTCAAGCATCTGGACACTTTTTATGCCAAAAAAATTCTGTTCCAAAGGAAAAGCAGAAACTGCTTTTAAAGATTTCTTGTCATCAAAACCTCTGTAGTCTTATACAGGCAAATATAACCAAATTAATCAATGTTAGAAATACATAAATATTCAGTGATCATATTTTGACTCATTAAGACACAGTTTTAATTCATTAATTCAGGAATAAAAGTTTATTCTAAAATTTGATATTATTTTCCTAACAAGCTTGATATATCTAATATTGAGATGCACCTTATCCACAACAAGGATAAGAGAGAATGTTAGGATATCTAAGCATCTGTTTTACACACACACACACACACACAGAGTTACCATGTAACTAACATCCAAGACAAACCTAAGAAACGTTTTAAGGATGTTGTCAAAAACAACTTTAAAGTGTAAATCTTGGAGACTGAAAACAATTTGGAAAAAAGTAATGGTTGTAAAACATTTGAATATTGGAGAATTGAACGCACTGTGTTGAAATGAGAACATTAGAAACATGACTTTACACTTTTGAACCTGAACATGTTTGTAATATTCTGCAAGAATTGCTCGAGGTGAGCTACACTTGTGGTTTATTTAGTTCTGATTTTTCTGTCAACTTCATCCTATACCAGTTCAATGGGATTTAAGTCTGCTGATTTTGCTTTCTAAGGCATCAGTTGATGGATGTGTAGTTCCTCTTGGCTTTTAATGTACCTCTGGCAGAGTTTACTAGTATTCTTTTGGTCATTATCTTACATGAGTAGAAATCCTTGAGCCACAAGCTGCGTTCCAGATGGGAAGGCGTGATGATAGCCAGTCTGATACAATTTGCTCTTCAACTGGTGCAAATCTCCCTACTTTGCAATTGGCCAAAGTCAATCTAAAGGACTTTATTCTACTGCTCTATTGTCCAGTCTTTGTGTGCCTTGGCCCACTAGAGCCTTTTGACATTGTTTTGCTTCCTCAACAGTAATTCTGCCATATAGGCCAGCTTCACAAAGTCTTCTCCTCACATTAGATGTTGACACATTTTTTTCATATCATTGGTTCATTTGTGCAGTGATGTTTGGGGCAGTCAACCTTCTATCACACAAGCTTGTGACTCTGATGAAATTGTCCTCTGCATAGGTAAAACAGGTTGTATCTAGCAAGCAGTAATTCAACACAATATAGTCTAATATGAGTTCAAATGGTGGTATAATGTAACTTTTGAAAAATGTTTTATTCATGCTCAGTACTAAAGAAGAAAAATGCCTTCAAGTCAATTTTTCAAAAGATATCTGGTTATACTAAGGTCAAAGTTAGTGAGGAAGACTTAGTATAATAAATAGAAACATTTTAGTGTTTAACTTATTTCATTAAAAATAACACTCTTTGGATGAAAAAGGAAAATTTTTGAGGGTGGCCAAACATTTTTGACTGGCAGTGTGTTTGTGTGTATATGTGTGTTAACAAAAAATATAATCAAAACATGTTATGCAATTGTGTCATTGCAGAATTGTATGAAAACAATAAAACACTGACTTTTAATTAGGATATTTTGCAAAACAAACTACATAATTCTACACCAGTGGGGCCACCTCGTGATGGTTCTCTATATTAACATTGAATTTGTCTGTAAACAGCCAATAGGAAAATGTCACTCTGCCTGCAAAAGAGTTACGGTGAGAAATTATAATCAATTTAACTGATTTAATTATATACTTCTTTTTAAAAAATGTCTTTTTTCTTATTTACAGACATATAACTATTAAGCCGCAAGATAGAAGAGTTGTGGTATGTGAGTCGTTGCTGTGTCCGACAGTATTTAGGGAAACCCTGGCTAAAGTTTTATTTCAATATTTTGAAGTAAGTTTATTTTTGATTGCCCACATTTTTTTTTTCTTTTTTTATAATGTTTGCTTTTTGATGATTGTAATTTTATAGAATTTGATTTAAAACATTTGTAAATTATAACTTTTATACTGATGAAATTCAATAAAAATGCATTGTTTAAAATAACAGTTTAAAAATGATCATTTGTTTGTGAAGCCTCCTTGGGGATCTCTCCTTTTTACTATCTTCTCACATTGGGTAGAGTGTTCGCAAATGGTCCGGTAGACCTGGGTTCAATCCCAGGTCATGTCGTACCAAAGACTTTAAAAATGGTACTTGATACCTCCTTGCATAATACTCAGCATTATAAGGTATGTATCAAGGGTAAAGTGGAGCAATCCAGGGAAAGGATTAGCGCCCTCCCCTACACCTCGATGTAGTAGCTATCGAAAAGGGAGCTTTCTGGTTGCCAACTTTACTTTACTTATATGTGCCTAAAAAGAAAAAAATAATTGAAGGAAAATAGCATCACTAACTCTGAAAGTTGTCATTTTTTTTTTTTTTTTTTTTTGTCGCTCTGTCTGGCACTTTTAAAAACTCCTCAACTCTATTATGACCGATTTCTTGCATCTACTGCAAGAATTCTTTTGGTTGACCATTTATTTTCAGTCAATTGGTTCAGCAAGACTTGACAAAAGGTTCAACAGAAATGGGAAGGCTGCCTGTTAGCATTTACTCTGGTGCTTGCCAAAGAAATTTCTCTTCTTAAAAAGAATTCCATCATATTCATTACCATCACCTAAATGACTTAATCCTCTAAACTCCTTCTCAGTGTGCTGAGAAAAAAATAATTTGTACTTATTGGCTGAGAGAATGTTGACACTTTAGAACAGTAGATATTCACCCTTCTTGAAACCAAAGGTCTGACAAAGGAAATAAGATACTAATGACAAAAAATGCAAGTATTTATAATAGGCTGTGGTATGATGTAAATTAGGAAGACATCTGGGCAGATAGTAAAAATGTGTGGGTTATACAATATACATAACAGAACATGTGGCTGACTCAAAAAGAGTCATAGCCTAGTCTTAGCTGGGGCTGCAGAATACACTGACTACATTAGAGGTAAGACCCTCCCTCCCACGAGTATCCGGAATATGACATTAAGCAATCTGATGGTGAGGCTTCGCTTTGGAGAATGTGGAGTACCCCTTCATTGCCATTGCTCCCAGTTCCACTCTGGCCCGTGATTGTAACACCTGATAGGGTTCTATCTATAGGTCAAATAGAAGTGTTTGACATTTAAACTGAGTGCAAACAAATGACTGATGTTTAATTGAATTATTAATGATACTATTTACCAACCCCTCCGCTCGGGCAGGATATGACACAAGGTCAATTTTTAAGCGGAGTTTAACAGGTTTGAATTCAGAGTTTTCCTTCTCCTAGACTAGTTGCCCCACCAAGGCTGAAGAATCTAGTCTGTCCTACTATTTACCCATAGCTGGAGGGAGAATAATTGAATTATTAATGATACACAGCAATACCTATGCTAAATTGAATCATTACAAATAAAACTGATCATTTGACTGTATGTATCTACAAAATGTGTTTACAAATTATATACATTTAATATATATGTAAAAACAGAATTTGGCATTAAATAACCATATGCCATAAAACCAAACCAAATCCTATATATTTCACATATATGTAAAAACAGGATTTGGCATTAAATAACCAACAATGGTTGATATGCCATCAAACCAAACCAAACCAAACCAATCAGAAATACTCAATGTTGCTGACGTGTGTAGGATTATTTCCCACTGTAAATTCCATGCAAGCCCTGTCTGCCATTCCACTCTCAAACACTCTCTCCCTCTAGTACATGATTAGTGCTGGTGGATATATATATATATATATATATATATATATATATAAAGTATTATTCGGTCCAGTTAAACCAGAGTTGGAAGGAATTCCATCAGGACAAAAAAAAGATTCAACAGTGAACATTTAAATTTTCCTGGTAAAGAACTCAATGTAACTGACATTACAGAGCAATAATTTCTTTAAGAAAAAACAAAACTGGTCACATTAGGATTATAAATTTATTTCCATCCTGTTATGTGTTTTTGATAAAATAAAAAAAACACGAAAAAAAATGAACAGGACTTCTTCAGATCTAGTGGATAAAATAAATCAGAATAGACAGGTGTCTATATATAAAAAGACATTTCATTCTTTTAAATCCATCTTTTATCTATTTTTTCCTGACCATTGACTATACAATACTGGTAGAAGTGGTCAGGAACAAAGATTTACTGTAGTATCAGCAGCTGCAGCAATCTTTAAGTATCTATAACTCTGTTAGTCAGCTGATGAGCTAAAGGACTCACTAAATATCCAATGATGGCTATCATTATTGGATTTCTTCCATCAATCATGGGGAATGATGACTTCTACAGTTGTGAAGACACCTGGTTGAATACCCATGTTGTGCTTCATCTCAAACAACCAGAAATCTGCTGCAGGAGTTAGTATGCCATGGCTAACAGCGGATTGACTGCTACTCATAGCTGCCATCCCCTTTTCTCACTCCTACTATAAACAACCTTTACTACTCTCTTTGGATGACATTTGATCTGGTTGACCAATCTCTTCCTTGCAAGCATATTAACAAGGCTGTCTAACTTTAATTTATAGTTAAGTCTTAAGAATTTTATAAGTCTTTCACGGAATCTTTTTTTTGCATGAACTCATTGTATGAAACAAAGTCATCCCTGAGATTATTAGATCCATATGTCCAGACCACACATTGCTGTCTAGTCATGGTCACATCAAATTGGCTTTTATGGGAATTATTGATTCCCACAAACAGATAAAAAAAATAGTTTTAATTTTTCCTTTTTCATTTTGTCAGACCACTGGAGCTGCCACCCCGGGTGGTCTTCCTCAAATGGAAATCTTGACTATCTATAATAGAGATTCACTTTTTAATACCTTCTCAAGAGGTCTGTCTGACTGTTCTTATATCCCATAAAATTCATCTTGAGTTAAAAACAGTCTTTTGAGGCCACATCCAATGTCGCATATTAGTTCCATCTGTAAATATATTCGTTGCTCTATTGTCTTTTTTTTTCTTTTATTTATTAGGTTCCATCTGTTTATCTTGTTCCAAGTCATTTGTCTGCTCTTTACACATTGGGGATCAGTCATGGCCTTGTCATGGATGTTGGCTACAAAGAGGCGTCGGTCTTTCCTGTATCCTTTTGGCATTGTATAATGACCCTGAGTTAATGATTCAGAAGAGGCAACTTAAGGATAGTCTGATTTGCAAAATATTCATTTTTCTAATCATACAAACATTATCTTAAGTTTTTGTCAATTGAAAGCAAAACAGATTTGATGAATGTATTATGTCGCTCAGTGTTCATCTTATATGTAGGAAGAGAAATGACGTCACCAAGTGATTGTCTTATGGGTGGTGGACAAAAATAGTGACACCTAATGATCATCTCTTTGGGTGGAGAAATTTTTATCATGTGGTGGAAGTTTCCACTTTAAAAAGAAAAAAAAATCATGTCAAATTCTATTTATAATGGGTTGCATTAAGTAACTACTTATTGAATTACTACTATATCCAGTTTGCCAACTGGAACTACACTTTTATCAGATATCTAATACTAACCATAAAGATGGTTTTTCAATCCTTGACTTTTAACCTTTAGATGTACGAAGGCAGAGCAATTCTTAATGCTTACCAAATGCTTCCATTGGCTGGACAAGCAATTCACCGGTAAGTGCTACTTGTTTATCTGATTCTGTCATTCAATCTTGCTTAGATACAAATGGTTGACGACTACTGCACCTGCTTCTTCATAAATACTGTAAATTTATCACACTTAGTACTCTTGTCATTTTCAAGATCATCAATGTAGCTGTTTATCTTCTTCCAGCCTCTTTTTCTGTATTTCAGCTCCTATAGAATTACTTCATGTATAACTTATAATACCATTATAAAGATGGATATTATAAAGTATCTCTTTTTATAATATTAAAATTCTTAGATCTGTATTTACCTAACCTCTCCGCATGGGCAGGATGGGACATACAGTCAGTATTTTAGGCAGTTTAACAGGTTTGAATTCAGTTTTCCTTCTCCTAGATTTGTTGCTATACCAGTGTTAAAAGGCCCAGTCTGGTCTATTATTTACCCATAACTAGAGGGAGGAATAGGTAGATTCATACCTTTCTGAAGAATATTAGTGCTATATGAAATGCCAACTGCCTTATCCAGGATTTGAACTCTAATCACTGTGTGATAATAGCCATTAGACCATGAGTGCCTTAGAAATTCTTTATTGGTGGATATAATCATCATCATCATGACATGGATTCCTGTCACTCACTCTCACCATCACTCTTGGTAATTTATCTAGATGGCACCCAGTGTCCATACAGATCTAATGAATATAAGTTTTTACTGGTCGTGCTAACACTGGTGTGTCCATATATAGGAATAACAACACATGAGTTTGTGGTTACTTCTTCAGTAGTGCTCAGTTTGTCTTACTCGTATGGTTTGTGATGGGATGTAAGTGGCCATAAAGTTGCTCTTTTGTAGAGTGCTGCTTCCAGGATTTGTTCAAAACAGCCTGCATTGTCCTTTTGTAGTTCCCATTTAGCTTTTTCTCCAGGCGTTTTGTTAAAATTCAAGTGGTGCAACTATACGACAGTACTGACACGACTTCAGCTTAGAAAAATTCCTGTTTAATTTTATCAGAAATCTGTTTTCCATATGGTCGATAACCTGACAATAGTAGTTCATGCTTTACTTATGCATTTGTTGATAATGCTTTCAGTAGATGAGATATTGCTACCAAGGTATATGAAATCGTCTACTAATTTTAGGGGTTTGCCATTTAATGAGATGGCATCATCTTGATTAAAACACATGAACTCTGGTTTCTTAGAGTTCATGTAGAGACCAATGCCTCTTGCTGACTGCTCCCGTCTATGCAGCAGAGATTTAGCTTGAGCAGGTGTATTTGTGAGGAGTGCCAAATTATCTGTGTAATCTTCATCTGTAATAGTTTCCACAAATTGTCTGCTTCTTGCCTTTCTTATAGTGTGAAATCATTTTCTTTGATTTGATCTTTTGATTTTTGTTGTACATAATCTAAATAAATTATGACTAGAAATGGTTCCAATATATCTACTTGTAAGACTTAAAAAAAGCATGCATCTTCCTTGATGCATCATTAAGGAAGATGCATGCTGTTTTAATCAAATCCTAGAGGCAGCCTTCTATAAAAGAGCAGCTCGATGACCACTTACCTCCCATCTCACAATGTCAAAGAAAGCTGTATGACTATTAGGTGAGCGATCTATTATCTTTGTGTCTGTAGTGTATCATTATAGCGTTAACAGTTTTTTGCTTTTTTGGGGTTTTTTTTCTGAGAAACCATGTGCTTGAAGTATTCACTCCTTTTTTTTTTTTTTTTTTTTTTCCTTCTGCATTTGGAATCAAATACCTTGGAGAAATCTATGAACTTGAGTGTTGCCTCTAAATTTATTGCACATACTCTTTTGATGACTTGCTAGATAGTAAAAATTCAAGAAGTTGTGGATCAATTTCTCCAAAAATCATTTTGATTATTCCCAAGAACTTCCTCAACTTTAGATCAAATCTGATTGAGAAACAGAACATTATAGACCTTAATATTTATAGCAGTAAAAGTTATATCTCTGTACTTTTTAGTGATTCCAAGATTCTTTGAGAAATGGGGGATGCAGCCTTTTCTTCATTCAAGTGTGTTATCAAATTTCCTTGTCTTCCATACTTCAGGAGGTATTTCATCAAGAAATATATATATATATATATAACATAGCATAGGTTTTATAATATATAATTGAGCCTTTTTATATTGGTCTGGAAGAGGAAAAATATCAGTTACGAGAAAAGGCTCAAATTGAAATTTTTATACTCTTGTTACATACAGGTTTCTAAGATGTTCATTATTAATGAGGGATGAAAGAGGAACTGCAATACTTCTTTATAAAAAATATAACTCTCTTTATTTTTCTTGGAGTCAAAGCTTCTGTTGAGTGTGAGAGAGACAGGGAAATAAAGACAGATTGTTGTATTGACCTATAACTTCTTCTCTTGATCACACTTACTGGGTTATCTTCAAGACCCCACTTAGCATTTCTTCTGCTTCTCGGCTGGGGGTTCTCAACTGGAGGCCACTGAGGGCTTCTACCCCCAACAAGACACTCTTCATGGCTACAAGCTGGCTCTGACTCAGGCCCTCACTGACTCCAACTGACGAGCCGGCATCTGCATATATTATTTTATAACGCCCACAACTTCCGATAAATTACGTGAAAAGCTTTCACTTATTTTGACTGCTCAGTCAAGAGTCAAAATGCAACAGTATGGCCTACAGAAGATGTCTGTAGGTTCATTCACAGATCTCAGATGCCCCCAAATTCCTTTGAAGTTAATATTTTGAATAAATATTTGATTTTATTATTTTCTTGACTTGAAAGAGTTGCATTAACCCAATTGTTTTTTTAATTGGATTTTTAAATCTTTATTTATTTAATCTGGATGACCATTGAAATAAAATGGATTTCCTTTTAGGAATTGGTGAATATTAGAATTTATATTGATTATCATTATTATTTTCATTCTAGCAATTTGAAGGTCTTGCTTCAAAATTCTGTGAATGAGGCTGGAAATGGTGAGCCTTCTGATAAAAACTCTGTCGGTAAGTAGCAAGTTTATTCATCAAATCACTTCACTTGAAATGTAGTAATTGTATGTAAATGTTATTTCTTAAATTTCCTCAACACCACCAAAATTTGATAACCAGAGTTGAGAATATTTTTTCATTCAGCATTTGGTCATTTAAGACATCTTCTTCTATTCACTAGTATTTTAGATTTTAATTTAAGATCATTAATCATAATTATCATTAATTTTAACTTGCATTTCTTTTCAGCTTTTTTAGTTTTAATTGCTTTTTAATCAAAATTTATACAAGTTGTCATCTCTACGACAACGAGGAAGTGTTTATATTGAAAACGGTCACAGCTCGATCTGACCAGTGCTATTTCCTTGTTATAGATTAACAGTTTGATTGAGTTTAGATTTTTTTAAACTGTGCATTTTTTTAAAATTGGCATTTTACATTGCATTCAAGATGAAAACTGAAAAGATTTCACTTTCTTTATAGCAAAGACATAGCAGGTGTTAGCCTGTAAGATTTAATCTTAACAGCAGTAATTTGCTATTTTTTAAATGATTTTTCAGTAAACATTTTTCTTCGACATTAAAGTTTGTTTAATCATAAACTTTTTTTTTTTTTCTTTTCCAGAAAATCTAACTGAAGAAGTTTTAGAAGATATCAAAGGTGAGGAAATCACACACACACACACACACACACACACACACACACACACACATAAAGATATTCTATCGTCGTAGGAAATGAACATGGCGACCCAAGTTCAAATCCTGGACGAGACTGATTGCATTTCACATAGCAATACCCTTGGGAAAGGTATGAATCCAATTATTCTCCCTCCAGCTATGGGTAAATAGTAGGGCAGACTAGGTTCTTTAGCCTTGGTTTGGCAACTAGTCTAGGAGAAGGAAAACTCTGAATTAAAACCTGTTAAACTCCGCTTAAAAATTGACCTTGTGTTATATCCTGCCCGAGCGGAGGGGTTGGTAAATAGGTAAAGATATTCTATGAAATGCTTTAAGAATTAAATGGTAAAAAACAAACTTAAATCTATTTCCGTTCTGTTGGTAGGGGGCTTAGAATATGCTATCTGTATCCACATGAAGAGGGGTAAGTCCTCCCACTAAAGTGGGTGTCCTTGGTATAATACTAAACTGCATTTGATGGTGAGGCTCCAGTTCTAGAGATCTGTGGATTATAGAGTCAAACCTTAATTGCCATTACTCCCAGATCAACTCTCACCTGGAATAGTAGTATCTGTTAGGGTCCCCCATCTAAGGGTCAAATTGACTTGTTTAAGAATTATTAAATAGGAATTCTTTATACTATATAACTAAATTATTTGTATTAAGAATAGTTACTTTCATCTATAATGGTTTACTATGGATTATTATTAGATACTTAAAACCCTATAACTGTTGGGTGGGGGTCCTTGTGGTGTAATGGTTAAAGTGACGGACTGTGAAATCGTAGTAAGCGGGTTCAAACTTCAGTCACACTATTGCGGTCACTTTCGGACAAATACCCTTGGGAAAGGTATGAACCCCCTTATCCTCCCAGCTATGGGTTAAATTGTACCACTACTGTTCTTCTAGCAGAATTGCTTTGACATTAAATAACCTACAACGGTTGATATGCCATTAACAAAAACACCATATAACTGTTTGCAAACAAATGAATATTAAATAGAAAAATTACTTGAAACCAATAACATTAACAAGGAATTCTTGATATCATATAATGAAACATAAACTGTAAATGTGTATCCAAAAACAGTTTTACACACTGTTACTTTTTAACAACCCCATTGGACAACGGGAAGAAAACATTACCCAAACCAACTCTTCTGGTTTATGGTAATTTTTTTTTTTTTTTTTTTTTTTTTCTTTGATATCAATTCCCTCTCCAGGTCTTTTCAATGGACAATATCCCTCCCATGTTTACTTTCTCCAATATAAACTCTATTGTCACTGACATAATTCTCTGAAGAGAAGTGACCTAAACAAAAGGTCCTCTTTTTTTGAATTTTAGAATATTCTAATCTGCACACGCTTTTAAAAACAATATATGTATATATGTAAAAAAAAATTTTTTTTTTTATTTTGATCCAAAGAGAAAAAAAGAAATGAAATATTTCAAAATGAATAGGTCCACAAAAAAATTTATATCTTTTTAAAAAATTATTCATTTAGTTATGTACATTTCCAGCTTGTGGCTTTCTTCAGAGATTTTAATGTTTTTTTAGGTGTAGTATTCGGTTTATATAGAGGTCACTGTTTCAATAGGGTGGTTGTTTCTTTTAATTTCATGATAGATTCCTTGTAGGAGTTGGTTCTTTCTTTCTCTTTGTAGCCAGAGAAATCATGCATGCGGCAGCTCAAAGCGTGCACGAATATGTCTGGCATGTAAAATAAGATCGGGGGGGGGGCGATTGGGGAGATTGAACACGCTTCATTG